>JAVHMZ010291256.1:0-20352 GCA_034782995.1 Amazona versicolor
CCATCACGGCCGCTTCACGGAAATTGTACTGCATGAGGAGATTGGCTTCGCCGACTACGTATCGCCAGCTCAGCCATATGCGTCGTGCGCTTCGATGTTGAGTATTCCGTTACCCCTAAAATTCAATCGGTATCGGGAATGAATGGCTTGATTTTTGGTCGATATCACGGATTCTGACGTTGAATCTCTCGCGCAAAACGAGCTCATCTTGATTGAAGCTGACGAGCGCTTCCACTCACTGGTGTTCGTCCCTCGACACCACGATCCTGCCGGAATACAGCGCGTACCGTCTCGACACCTTCCACCAGTTTAGCGATCCGCAAACGCTCTTCGGCTGGTTGAGCCTCGTGCCGCGCGTGGGCCATCGCCTTTTGGGCGCGGTTGGGCGATGGGGACCGCGCCGAAGAGTCGCTCACCATGCTGATGAAGCACAGCACGGGTCCGAGTTTGTTCGATACTCACCCCGCTGAAAAGGGCAGCATCTTTCAAATCGACGGCAACTTCGGCGCGACCGCAGCCATCGTGGAGATGCTGGTGCAGAGTCACGATGGCGAGATCGCTTTGCTTCCTGCGCTGCCCTCCAACTGGCGTGAAGGATCGGTGTCGGGCTTGCGTGTGCGCGGCGGCGCGGAACTCGACCTCGCTTGGCAAAACGGAAACGCAACGGCGGCAACCGTGCGCGCTTCCAAATCTGGCACATTTCATGTGCGGGCTCCGCGCGGGCAGCTGGTCAACGGCGCGGAAGTCGCCACGCTTCACATCGCTTTCAATCGTCCCGTTTCCTTGCGCTTCTCGGCGGCCTGATTACTGCGCCGAATGAAACCCGATCTTGCCCAAGGCGTCCGGAATCTCCGGGTTGCGCATGAACCATTTCCAAACGCCGCCGTTGCGCGCGTTAGACGCGCTCAGGAGCGTGATGCCTTGATCGATGCCGATGATCTCCGGGTTCACCCAATTCGTGATCGGATCGAACGCATCCGTGAAGCCATAGCGGCCATAAATCCTCGTTCCGAACTGCGACCGCATATAGCGCAGCGTCTCAAGCGAAATCTTCGGCGTCAGCATCAGCGATCCGCCTGCCGCGCAAGGCACCACTGTGCCGTCGATGCGTTTGTCCGCCGGCGGACCGCCCCAGATGCGATAGCCGCCCACGCTGTCCGACGCGGTGATGCCCCACAAGCTTGCACTGTAATCCGGGAACCGGCCGCGCAGACTGATGCAGAAATCGCGGTTCGCTTCTGTGGCGATCACCGCGTTTTCGAACCAGTTCACATTTCCCGGCGGACCTTCCTGCAAATTTCGGAAGTCGATCCACGCATGCGAAAACTGCTGCGTAAACAGCGGCCCATCGCTGATAAACGTGTACTTGTCAAATACTACTTTCGGCCGCGCCCACGCATACCACGATTTCGGCGAAATGGGATGTGTCGGTGAAGCGATCGCGAGCAGATACAGAATCATGTGCTCGCTATAGGTGTCCCAATTGCTCTTTAGCATGCCGATATCTGGCCGCCACCCGTGCGACAGAATGCCCCGGTTATCGAGCAGCCAAGGGAAATCGACTCTGCGGTAGATTTGATCCGCCATGCTCACGATCTCCGGGTCGCTGCTGAACCGCTGCTTCACCGTCAGCACGCCCGCAACGAGCAGCGCGGTATCGATCGACGACACTTCCGACTCGCGCACGCGCTCTCCGCTTCGCGGATCCAGCCAATGATAGAAAAAACCGTTCCGCCCCGGAGCTTGATAGGCGAAAAAGTGCAGCGTGTTGCGCGCGCGTTCCGCGAGCAGCGCCTCGCTCATCCAATGCCGGTCCGCCGCCACGGCCAGCGCCGAAAGCCCGAATCCGGTGGCCGCGATGCTCGCCGCATAGCGGTTGGTGTTTGGCGGAATCGAGCCGTCCGTCAACGCTCGGTCGCGCACCAGGCCGGTGCCCGGATCGGACTGCTCCCAAAAATATATAAAGGCGCGATGTCCCAGCTCATCCAAGAACGCATTGTCCGATTGCGGCCGCGCGCGCGTGATGAATTGCAGCGGGTTGGATTTCACCGGCCGGTTCGTGCAACCTGACACCAGGGATGCCGCTACAAGCACGGCAATGAAGCGCTTCGGCACGGCCTAGCGGTAAACTTCGATCAGAGCGAGCGCTTTGGGAGCCAGTGTGATGTGCACAGGAGCATCCAGCGGGAGGGCGGCCGCTTCGGGGAAGACGCCTGCCTGCCGCAAGCGCGCCTGCTCTTCTCGCGTCGGAAACGCGGGGCTTCCCATTTCGCGCCAGAACCGCAGCGGCGATCCATGATCACGGTCTACCACCGTGATCCGCGCCTTCGCTTCCGGCGGCAAATTCCGGCACTCCAAGACGAAGTCGTGATTGTCGCCGGTTTGATCCGCTTCCGCATAATTCCAGAGCGCGATGGCCAGAGTCCCGTCGGCGCGGCGCGTGATCAGCGCGGAAGGCGACGTGTTCTCCAGCCGTTCCGTCCCGAGCTTGTTCAGGAGCATAAAATCGTTGAACGCCGCCTTGGGAATGCCCCCCGCCGCGATCAAACCGTAGCCGCCGTAGAAGGGCTGCTTGACCACGCCCTGCTCTTCGAACACATCGGAGAAGGTCCAGTACGACATCATCGTCACCATTCCGTCGCACTGCGCGATGGTATGCGCCAGCCAGGGCCCCATGAACGGCGAGTCCGTCACTTCCACCTCATTCATGTAGCTCGCGTTGTATTCGCTCCAATGAATCTCGACGTCCGGCAGCGGGGAATGTTTCACCTGGTCGTAGACCTTGCGCACCGCGCGGATCACCATTTCGTACCGCCCGATCACCTCGTCCGCGCCGAGCACGTTGCGCGCGGTGTCGTTCCCGTACACGTGCGTGGAAACGAAATCCACGGGGATCTTGTTGCGCGCGCAGTGATTCAAGAATCGGTCGACCCAGAGCGCCTGCGCTGTCGCCGGACCGCCCACGCGCAGCTTGGGACTGATCGCCTTGATCGAGCTCGCCGTGTGATCGTACAGCTCGTAGTAGGTTTCTTCCGGCGGGTTGCCGTTCCAGAAGTCGAGGTTCGGCTCGTTCCAGACTTCGAAGTACCACGAGGCCACTTCGCCCAGCCCATAACGGTCCACCAGATGCCGTGTCAGCGCCAGAATCATCTGGTCCCAGCGGCGGTAATCGTTGGGCGGGGACGGGATCGGCTTATACCAGAACGGGTGCGGCTTGGGATTCATGGCGAGCTTGCCCGGCATGAAACTCAGTTCCACGTACGGCTTCACGCCGATGTCGAGCAGCCCGTCGTAAATCTGATCGACATAGGAAAAATTGTAAGTGGGCAGGCCGTTGGCGTCTAGGTCGTAGAGACCCGATTCGTCGCTCAGGATGTTGTGGAAACGGATATACTCCACCGCCGTGTGGCTCTTCAGATTGCGCAGGTCGTTGCGGTAACTTTCGCGGAGACTCAGCGTGGCGCGCCCTGAGCCGAACATCCGCTCCCAGAAATGCGGGAACGGATGCGCAGGCGCGGCGGGGTCGATCACGATCGTTTCAGCGGTTTGCGCGGGGCCGTTCACGGGCGATAACACGACCGCGGAAACGAAAATCAAGCTGAAAAAGGCCGTTTGGCGCATACTTCGAATTTTAGCCGAGCGAGACGCGGAGCGCCTTCCGGAGATAATGGAATCGTGAAGCGGGTGATCTCATTCGCGCTGCTTGCGCTTGCATTTTTGCAGGATCACGCGCGTGCTGCGCCGCCCGAGATTCTAGCTGGCACGGACAGCATGGCCTTTTCCAACCTCGAACGGGCGCCAGCGCGTCTTCCTGATGAGATAGCCGCGCGCATGCGAAAAACAACGTGGCGTCCCGCCTGTCCCGTGCCGCTGGAAAACCTTCGCGTTCTCACCATTCCTTACTGGAATTTCAGCAGAACTCCCGCCACCGGAACCCTGATCGTGCACCGCGATGTGGCCGACGAAGTTCAGCTGATGTTCCGGAAGCTGTATTTGCACAGATTTTTGATCGAGCGCATGACACCCGTGGAAGACTACGGCGGCAGTGACGACCGCTCCATGGCCGCCAACAACACCTCTGCGTTCAATTGCCGCGATGTCACCGGCAAGCCCGGTCGCTTTTCCAACCACAGCTGGGGCCGCGCCGTCGACATCAACCCGCTGACTAATCCCATGCTGCTTAATGGCCGCTTTCTGCCTCCCGAAGGATCGCGCTACGCCGATCGCGCCAAAGCTTTTCCCGGCTCGATTTTGGCCGGCAGCTTTATCGTCAAGTTGTTTCAGGATGAGGGTTGGACCTGGGGCGGGGAATGGAACGATCCCGATTACCAGCACTTCGAGAAGCCTGATCCGAGCCGCGATGCAGGTGCTGCCCCAAAGCCGCGTTGAAGCAATGCCTCACAGTGGGCATATGGCGACTGTGATCGAGGAAATTCCTTTGGCTCAGGAATCCCACGGCGTGTACCGGATCGGGGGCACTCGCGTGACGCTGAATCTTGTGGTCCGCGCCTTCCATCGCGGCGCTACCGCCGAAGAGATCGCGCAGAAGTTCCCCAGCCTGGAACTATCCGACGTGTATCAGGTGATCGGTTACTACCTGAAGTACAGGACCGAATTGGGCGAATACCTGAAAAACCTCGAGCTCGAGGAAGACGCCCTATTGACCGATCATCCGGAGTGGCCCGCTGCCGGGCTGCGCGAGCGCCTGATGGCCCGCCGGAAAACGCGGTGAACATTGTTGTTTTAGAAGAGTGCTCGATTTAAGCCACGCCGTCAGAAAGGCGTGAATCCGAGCGAAACGACGTTACTCGTTAACCTTTCCGATTGGATTACTTCGAATCGTTGTGTATCGACGACATGGAGAAAGACGCCGTCAGCCACATATAGCTCAGTCCCGTCCGTGGACAGCGCGCTCGCAAACGGAAACGAACCGACATGGACGCTTGCCGTGACGACGCCATCATCGACACGCACGCGATAAAGCGAGCTATTGCCGACCACGTAAAGTGTCTGGCCATCCGCGGCTGCATTGATTGAGCTCGGCACGGGGATAGAACGTGCGATCGTCCGATTGATGCTCAACGTTTGGGTATCCACATCGAGGATGCCCGTGTGATTCGAGAACTGTCCTATGTAACAGTGCTGACTATCTGGGCTGAATGCGAGCCCATAAGGACTCGTCGCCGCCACTGAACCGATGAGGTTTAAGCTTGCGGTATCGAAAATGCTGACTTGACCATCTCGATTGCTTGTGATCCAGATCTGGCGGTTGTCGGGCGAGATTGCCATGCTGGTCTGGTCGCGTCCGGTTAACTGCACAGTGCGCAACACTTGGCCTGTGTTCGGATCCAATGCTGACAGAGTGGAGGGTGTGTCGGTGACACCTATCACCGATATTGCGAAGATCGGCCCGTCTTTGTCCCCCACTGCGATAATTGAGGGAAACACCGGGGCAGGCAAGTACTGCAGGATTCCCTCTGCCCGATTGTCGATCACCGCAATTGATCCTGCTTGCTGAGAGTTCAAGTAGGACAGCGAACCATCCGAGGTGGTGGCGATACTTTGAGAGGCGCTTCGTGGACCGGTTGTCAGCGCCGGGCCGAGATTGCTGGAGCCTTGTGCGAGAAAAGCGGTTGATGAAAGACTTTCGTTGGCGACGAAGGCCTGTAGCCCGTCAGCAGTCAAAACAAGGTTTTTGACCGGGCCGGGTTGGCCGATACTTGCGAACGCACTTAGATCGATGGCGGAGAGCTCCGCGACCTGGTTGCTCTCCGCCACTAATAACTTGGAGCCATCGCGCGAGAGTTTAAGGACGAAAGCAGGCGCGGCTGTGACCGTCTCTGCAACTACCGCTCGTTTGGGCAGACTGATTTTCAAGATCCCCGTGGGCGCGCCGCTCCTGATCGCCGGATTGCAATCATTGGCAACAATCACGTAAGCATGTGTCCCATTTCCGTCGACGGTTACCGAGCCGGCACAAGAAGACTCAGAGTAGGCGACAGTGCCGAGCTGCTGCATAGAGACCGGATCGACAATCACGAGCGTGGCTTCTTGATTCAAAGTGGTGCTCAACACGAGCGCGCTTCCGTTTGAGGAAGTCGCAATACCCGCCGGATTGTAGGTCAGCGGAACAGTCGCGATCAAATCACCAGTCGCAACATCCAGTTCGAAAAGGGCGGGTGCTTCAAATGTGAAAAACAGAGTTTTTCCATCCGCCGAGAAGGCAAGAGTAGCGCCGGTAGCGAAGTTCTGGGGAAGTAATACCCTCTTAATGAGCGCCTTCGTCGCAGTCGAGAAGGTTTCGATTGCCGGTTGATTCTTCGAAAAGTCCCGGTATGCAACGAACAGTCGCGTGCCATCCGGGCTGATTGCGAGCGACTGAAACTCGGCATTCTGAAGGGGCAGTGTCGCTTCCACGAGTCCGGACTGGACGTTGACGTACTGGATCGACTCCAAATTTTGAACAGCAACGTAGATGTGGGTTGCATTTGGAGAGACAACCAAGCTGGTTGGCACCCCAACTCCAAAGTCGACATGCTCCTCAATTTCATTTGTCACGAGATTGATCCCGTCGATGAGAGCTGGCCCGCTGGCCGAAGTTGAGATCAAAGCGTGCTGCGCATTCCCGCAAAAGGGCGCGTCCAGCAGAAGCAGTATCAGGCCAAAGGACGTCCGCACTTCATGGCAGTGTACATGAGCCAGCCAGAAAAGGCTAATGCTACTGGAACCAAAAAACAGTGCCGGGATGCAGCACATCCCATAAAAGCCGAGTACACTGGTTCAACCTGGGAAAAACTGATCAAATGGACGCCCGCCATCCAATTGGAACCTTCGAGGCGCCTGCCTCTATCACCCCCGCCATGCGGCATGAGTCGATCACCGCCATCGCGGTGCTGCCGGGGCAACTGCAAGAGATTCTCCGCGACATGTCAGACGTGGAGCTGGAGTCTCGATATCGCGAAGGCGGCTGGACCGTGCGGCAGGTGGTGCATCATCTGGCCGACAGCCATCTCCAAAGCTACTCTCGTTATCGGCTGGCTCTCACGGAAGATGAGCCGGTGATCAAGCCTTACAACGAGGCAGCAGTAGCCGAGCTTCCGGATGCGAAAAACGGACCCGTGGACGTTTCTCTCCAGCTGCTGGCGTCTCTCCATGCGCGATGGGTTCTGTTGCTGAAAGGGATGAGCGACGCCGATTTCCAAAGGAAATACATGCATCCGGAACTCGGCATGCGCACGCTCGACCTGACTACCGGAGTGTATGCGTGGCATGGGAAGCACCACTTGGCGCATATACGTCTGGCGCGCGGTTTAGCGGCGAGCACATAGACCGAGAATGTAGACCATGAACCGCCGCGAGTTGCTCCAGTTGGGCATCGCCGCATGCTGCTCTCTTCGCGGCGCGAAAGCGGCGGCGCCTGTCCGCAAATTCGACCTCACGGAAGCCACCATTGACGATCTCGCCGCGCGCATGCGCTCCGGCCGTGACTCCGCGGTTTCGATTGCTTCGAAATATCTGGCGCGCATCGCCGCATTAGATAAGCACGGCCCATCGATCAACGCCGTGATCGAATTGAACGCCGATGCGCTTCGCATTGCAGGCGATCTCGATCGTGAACGCAAAGAGAAAGGCGTTCGCGGGCCGCTGCACGGCATCCCCGTGCTGCTGAAAGACAACATCGACACCGGCGATCGCATGATGACCACCGCTGGTTCGCTGGCCCTCGCGGGCGCGTCGGCGCCGCGCGATGCATTCATCGTGGATCGGCTGCGCGCGGCTGGCGCGGTGGTCCTCGGCAAAACCAATCTGAGCGAATGGGCTAACTACCGCTCCACGCATTCGGTCAGCGGCTGGAGCGGACGCGGAGGCCAGACGCTCAATCCCTATGCGCTCGACCGCAATCCCTGCGGATCGAGTTCCGGCTCCGGCGCGGCCGTCGCCGCTAACTTCTGCGCCGCTGCGATTGGCTCGGAAACCGACGGCTCCATCGTGTGCCCGTCGTCCATGAACGGCATCGTAGGCATTAAGCCGACCGTGGGCCTGCTGAGCCGCTCCGGCATCGTCCCCATCTCGCACACGCAGGATACGGCGGGGCCCATGGCCCGCACCGTGCGCGATGCCGCCATTCTCCTCTCGGCATTAGCGGGAACTGACCCGCGCGATGCCGCCACGCGTGAAAGCAACGCGCATCGTAGGCCGGACTACACGGAGAGTCTTCAACCCGACGGCTTACGCGGCGCGCGTTTGGGCGTCCTGCGCAATGCGATGAGCGGCAACAACGACGTAGACCAGCTCGTCGAGCACGCTTTGGCGAAAATGAAGGAACAGGGTGCGGAACTCGTCGATCCCGTCGACATCCCCATGCAGAGCGTGGGAGAAGCCGAGAACCAAGTACTGTTGTACGAATTCCGGTCCGATCTGAACGCTTATCTTGCTTCGCGCGGGGACACGAGTTCCGTAAAGTCGCTAAGCGATGTGATCCGCTTTAACCGCGAACAAGCCGATCGCGAGATGCCCTGGTTCGGTCAGGAATTGATGCTGCAATCGGAAGGAAAAGGTCCGCTCACGGAGAAGGCTTATATCGAAGCAGCTGCGAAAGCGAAGCGGCTTGCGGGCGCGGAGGGAATCGACGCTGTGATGGAGCAGCATCGTCTGGATGCGATCGTCGCTCCCACTGCTGGACCAGCCTGGTTGACCGATTGGATCAATGGCGACCACGATACAGGCGGTTGTTCCACGCTGCCTGCCGTCGCGGGCTACCCGCACGTCACCGTGCCGTGCGGCTTCGTCCACGGACTGCCAGTCGGCATGTCGTTCTTCGGCAAAGCGTGGACGGAGCCTCAGCTGCTCAAAGTTGCGTATGCTTTTGAACAGGCGACCAAAGCGCGACGCGAGCCCACTTTTCGCCAGACCGTTTCGTTTACTCCATCTCGTACGTGATATCGCTGTGGACTTTGGTTCGGTGAAAGTCTGAGTTTACGAGCCCTACGCCTACCTTCCGGGCATAGAGAAAAACCGCGCGAAACTCGAACTCGCCGCCATACGTGACCGGAAACCAAACTCCGCCGTCAAACTTCTGATAGCTAACCTTGAAGCCCACCTGCCGGACATTCGTCCCAAGCAGCGTTTTCACCAAAACCGGCAGCTTGCAAGTCAGGTGCGATGTGATCTCGAGCGGCTGATATTCCACGCTGTCGATCATGGCTTCCCCGGCCCAGCAATCCTCATCGATCTCGCGCTTTCCGTTGGGCTCGAAACGAATGTGAAACACCGGACGCCCATGCAGCGTCTCCGTGCCCACAAGATGAAATGCATATTTCGAAAGCACTTTGGTGCGCAGCGGAAACAATCCGTGGTCTACTCCGTCTTTGCTATCCTTCTCGGCTCCGAAGTCATCGGCGAATTGCGGGACCAACTGCCCGTCGATGTCGATGTGGCCATGCTGAAAGCCGGGTTTGTCGTAGGGGATGGGATGTTTGCCGTTTCCAACTATTCCCGAGAAATGCACAAGCTCTCGTTTCAGACCGATGGCGTCCGGCATAACAACGTAGTCCCGAGTTTCTTCACGGGCGAGCTTGCCGTTGGCTCGCATCATCCGGACAAGAAGGTTCTGATGGAACACGAATTCGGAGCGCGCGGCTACATCGGCGTCCTGGTTCTTGGCGACTTGCGCCATAATCTCGTCGGCGGTCTGCGCCATCAACGAAGACAGACTCGCGCACAGCAGCAAACCAAACCGCACCATCACCGGTTATCCTTCCCGAGATTCGGCAGGCTGATCTCAGGAACTCCGAGGTCTCTCAAAGAAGCCAAATCCTTCAGGTCCACTGTGCCGAGGATCTGCACCACGGTCAACTCGGTCGGTTCTGCCGCGATGATGAACAGCCCCTGCGGCTTGTCTTTACCGGGAAGAATGAAAATTTCCGAAGTGCTGTGGTCGTCCTGGTCATGCGCGTCGATAATCCGGCTCCACTCGGTCAACTTGACCTGCGCGCGAATTGCGTCCACGTCCGCCTGGCTGTACTCGCCGGCTTTTCCGAATTCGAAACTGCGCACCGTGACACTGCGGAGTCCGCCGATCAGCCGCTTGATCGCGGCGGCGTCCCCGTCATCATCGGAAGAAAGGAAACCGGCGGCCATTTTGAGCACGCTTCCATCCAGGGTCACGTTGACGTGCTCTTTGGCTTTGGTGCGCAGACGCTCGAAGACCGTCCCGTCGAGATCTTTCAAATCGAGCGGCTCGGCCCGCAGCGACGCAACACTGCCCGCGAGCGCGAGCGCGCTCCAAAGTGCCCATCGATTTCCGGCCCTAAACACCATTAGTTCTCCTCCGAATCATTTTTCCGGTCGCATGGAGCTTGCTGCTGGTGATCTTGAGCGCGACCAACAAGTCATGCCCGGCTCTGCGGGCTTCGGCTTGTTGTTCGCGGCGCTGCTGATCCCATACGTTCTCGGCCAGAAACGCGCCGCCCGCGAACACAGCCGCGACCGCCATCCAGCCCGCAACACGTTTCCTGCGCCGCGCCGCCACACGCCCAAGCACGCGGGCAGCGAAGCCGCGCGAAGGTTCGGTTCGCCGGAGCGCGGTCCTCAATTCATTCTCCAGATCGAAACTCATGCTTGCGTCTCCAACGGCTTCAGGCCCGCCGCCCGCTCCACTTTGCCCCGCAAGAGGCGCAGGCTGCGATGCAGCAGGCTCTTCACGGAACTTGGCGGCAGGTCCATGGCTTGGGCGATCTCGATCGGCTCCATGTCCTCGCCGTATCGCATCACCACAATCGCGCGCGCCTTTTCGGGCAGCGCATCCACGAACTTGCGCAGCATCTCGCCCAGAAACGGATCGCGGTGCTCTACTCTCATGGCAGGCTCCGCGACTTGTTCCAGGCCGGTTCGGGGCCGCAGCTTGCGGCGGCGCGTCTCGTCAATCGAGCGATGGTACGCCGTTCGCCTGAGCCAGAACTTGATGTGGTCATCAGTTTCGAGTTGGGGAAGCTTCTCATACAGTTGCAGAAACACGTCCTGGGCAATCTCTTCGGCCAGCGAGCGGTCGCGCAGCAGACGGAGAGCGATGCTGAACACCATGGCTTGATGCTGGTGCAGCAAGCTTTCGAATTCCTCCGAAATCCCCTTGCGCAAGTTGGGCCGTCTCTGCATACTCATACGCGCGGACACGGGCGAAAGACGCACGGGATTCGCGGGTCAATCCTCCGCCGCGCCGGAAACGATCGCGATTTTGGCGGCGTCGGCCATGGCGAGCAGTTCTTCGCGGTCCAGCAGAAGCGTCCGACCCGCGTCGATGGCTAGCGCCGTGGTGTTGGTTTCCCGCATCACCGTCACCGTTCCGGTTCCGACCACAGGAACGTCAAACAAGAGATGACGCCGCCGCGAAGCCGATTTCACCAGCACAATCGGCGCGCCCTCCACCAGCGAAGCCGCGCGCCGGAGCATGGCGTCAGTACCTTCCATGGCTTCGATCGCGACGCACGCACGGTCGGCAATGGCCACGCTCTGCCCCAGGTCCAGCTTGGCCAACGCGTGGGCGATCTCGCGCCCGTAACGAATAAATCCCTGCTCCTCTTTGTTCGGCTTACGCCTTGTCAACACGCCTTTCTCGGCCAGCAGGTGTTTCAAGAGCCGCGTGGAATCGACCAGCTCGATTCCCTCGTCGGCCAGCACCTTCGCTACAGCGCCGATCAGCGCGTCGGTGTTTTTGCGTTTCAAGGAAGCGAGCAGCTTGAACAAGCGCCAGTCGGGCTTGATGGACGAGAAGATTTTGGCGTGTTTCACCTGGCCCGCCATCATGATCTCCTTAACTCCTTCCCGTTGGCAGAGATCGATTAGCCGGGAAAGCTCGCCCAAGGAGATCCATTCGCATTTAAAAGCGAGCCGCTCGATCTCCGGCGCCGCTTCCTCGCGGATCGCCGCGACCACCACTTGATCCCCGGCCCGCCGCGCGCTTTCGAGCGCCAGCACGGGAAAGCGCCCGTTGCCGGCGATCAATCCGTACTTCATCTACTTGATGACACCGCGCTCGGAGCTGGCGAGAAACGCGAGCAGCTCCTCGAGTTCCGGCGTGCTCCGCACTTCCTCGCGGATGCGCCCCACGGCTTGCGACGTGTTGAGCCCGGCGCGGGTGAGCAGACGGAACGCGGTCTGGAGCCCTTCCACCGCTTCGGCCGTGAAGCCGCGCCGCTCCAGGCCGATGCGGTTCGCGCCGAAAACCTTTGCCTCGCGCTCGGTCACGGTGTTCGAAAACGGAAGCACATCGCGAGTGATCACACTGTAGCCGCCGACGATCGCATGCCGTCCAATGCGGCAAAACTGATGCACTCCGGTGGATGCGCCGATCACGGCCCAATCCCCCACGGCAACGTGCCCGCCGAAAGTCACAGCGTTGGCCAGCACGCAATGGCTGCCGATCCGCACGTCGTGCGCCACGTGGACATAGGCCATCAGGAGGTTGTCGTCGGCAATGGCCGTTGTTCCGCCGCCGCCTTCGGTGCCGCGGTGTATCGTCACAAATTCGCGGACGCGGTTCCGGTTTCCGATGTGCGTTTCCGTGCGCTCGCCCTTGTATTTGAGGTCCTGGCCGGCGATGCCTACGGTTGAATATGGATAGAAGACATTGTCTTCGCCGACCGTGAGAGGCCCTTCGGCAAAGACGTGCGCGATCATGCGCGAGCGCGCACCTACGCGCACTTCCGGACCGATCACGCAATAGGGTCCGATCTCCGCATCGGCGTCGATGTGCGCCGAGGCATCGATGATCGCGGTGGGGTGAACCGGCATTACGCCGCGCCGGGCACCGATTTCTCCGACTTGTTCTGCAGAGCGCAGATCAGCTCGGCTTCGGCGACCAGCTGTCCATCGACCAGGGCGCGGGCGGCGATCTTCGCCACCGACACTTTGTTTTTCAAGATGCCGATTTCCATCCGCAGCTGGTCGCCGGGAACCACCGGGCGGCGGAACTTGGCTTTCTCCACGGACACCAGAAACACCAGCTTGTTTTCGCGGTCGGGAATCTGCCCCAGCACCAGCACGCCCGCGGTTTGCGCCATGGCTTCGATGATCAGCACGCCGGGCATCACGGGAAAATCGGGGAAGTGGCCCGCGAAGAACGGCTCGTTCACGCTGACGTTCTTGATGCCCACAATGCGGTCATGCTCCAGCTCGAGGATGCGATCCACAAGCAGCATCGGGTAACGATGCGGCAGCAATTGCCGGATCGCATTGCTATCCAAAATTGGCATGTAAGGAACTCGCTATTATACAACCCGTGAGCGGAAATCACGGGCGCGGAGCGGCGGTTCTCCAATGGGCTGCGGCGCATCAGAGAGCAACTATCGATTTGATCCATGAGATGGTGGAAATCGAGTCGCCGAGCGGCGATCGAGCCGCGCTCGCGCGTTTCGCCGAGTGGTTTGCCGCGCATGTTTCGCGGGAGCATCGCGCCCGCGTCGAGCATGCACCGGACGGAAATCTGATCTGCCAATTCGGTCCAGCCGCCAGCGAGCCCGCGGTGATGGTGCTCGGTCACTATGACACGGTGTGGGCCGCGGGAACGCTGCGCGACATGCCATTTCGAGAGGCCGACGGTCGCCTCTGGGGGCCGGGAGTGCTGGACATGAAAGGCGGCCTGGCGATCTTTCTGATGAGCATGCGCGCGCTCCGTGAAACAGGTGTTGAATCCGAAGCATCCGTGCTGCTCCAAGTCAACGCCGACGAGGAAACGGGCAGCGCGACCTCGCGCGCACTCACGGAAGCCAACGCGCGGGGGAGGCGCGCGGTGCTGGTGACGGAGCCTGGCACGGGTCTCGCCGGCAAACTCAAGACAGCCCGCAAAGGCGTGGGCGGTTACGAGCTGCGCGTCACAGGCCGCGCGTCTCATTCGGGCGTGGATTTCGACGCGGGCGCGAGCGCCGTGCTCGAGCTCTCGCGGCAGCTTCTCCAGATAGCGGAGTTCACCGACCGGGAGCGCGGCATCACCGTAAATCCCGGCGTGATCGCGGGCGGCACGCGATCCAACGTGATTGCCGCCGAAGCGCGCGCCGAGATCGACGTCCGCGTTGCGAGACTTGCAGACGCGGCGGCGCTCGATGCGCGCTTTCACGCTCTGCGTCCCGCTGACCCGCGCTGCTCGCTCGCAGTCTCGGGCGGGCTGAACCGTCCGCCTATGGAGCGCTCGGACGGGATCGGCGCGCTGTTCGAAAAAGCCCGCGCGATCGGCGCCGAGCTCGGCATCGCGCTCGAAGAGTCCGCCACCGGCGGCGGCTCGGACGGCAACTTCACGGCAGCGCTCGGCGTGCCCACGCTGGACGGACTGGGCGCGGTCGGAGAAGGCGCGCACGCCGCTCACGAGAGCATTTTGACCGACCGCATCGCCGATCGCGTCGCGCTCCTGGCGCTCTTGATCGCCAATCTCGCGGCAAACTGAAGGCATGCCCGGATCGCACCCTTCGCCCGCGTCAACGATCAGTCAGCACGGCCCTCTGCTGTTCGCTTGCGCGCTGTTCACCGCGATTCTGACTTGGCTGATCTGGAGCGTCGTGAACAGCTGCGATGGACATTTTGGCTATCCGATGGATGACACCTACATCCACATGGCCATGGCCAAGACGTTCAGCCAACACGGTGTGTGGGGTCTGACCCGATACGAGTTCGCGTCCAGCTCGTCGTCGCTTTTGTACACGTTTTTGCTGTCGGCCGTGTACTTGGTCACGGGGCCAAACGAGATCGTGCCGCTGGTCTTGAACATCGCCTTCGCGTTTGCGTTGATCGCTCTGTTCGATTCCGTGCTGCGCGTAAGCGGAGTCACGCCGCTGTGGCGCGCCGCGGCACTGGCGGTGATGGT
Organism: Amazona versicolor; assembly: GCA_034782995.1. Classification (NCBI taxonomy): domain Eukaryota; kingdom Metazoa; phylum Chordata; class Aves; order Psittaciformes; family Psittacidae; genus Amazona; species Amazona versicolor. The sequence goes on from JAVHMZ010291256.1 coordinate 14,852, forward strand.
GCTGGCCATGCCGCTCGGGCCCGAAACAGCTGCCGGCATGGAGCACGTTCTTCAATCGCTCTTGGATTTGGCGTTCCTGGTGGCTGCTGTTCAAGTGCTGACAGATAAAGCCGAGCGGAGCGCATGGATCATGCTCACGCTTGCGCCGTTGATCGTCCTGGCGCGCTATGAAGCGATCGCCCTGGTGATCCTCGCGTCCGCTGGACTGCTGCTGCAGCGCCGGTGGCGGCTCGCGATCGCCGTGCCGGTCGCGGCATTTATCCCCGTCGGGCTGTTCGGTGTGTACTCGCTGGCGCAAGGCTGGTTCCCGGTTCCCAATTCCATCGTGGCCAAAGCCAGCCGCCCCGCGAAATCGGTGTGGCCGTACCCGCTGCATTGGGCGGAGCAGATGTGGCAGACCCCGGCCATCGCGTTCCTGGGCGTTGCGGCCGCGGCGCTAATTATTTGCGTGTACCTGCGGCGGCGGTCGGTGCGGAACCGCGAGTTCGTCGCGCTGGCGCTGTTCGGGGGCACGCTTCTTCTCCACGCCCAGTTCGGACGGTTCGGTTGGTTTTTCCGCTATGAAGCTTATCTGATCGTGCTGGGAGTTTATGTATGCGCGTTGGCACTGCGGTCTCTCAACGCGCGCGGGCTCGCATTGGCGGCCGCGGTGTTAGCTGCCGCGCTGTGCTTCTACACCCGCTCGGCGGGCGCGCTGTGGCTGACGGCTCACGCGAGCCGCAACATCCACCAGCAGCAATACCAAATGGGCCGCTTTCTTCACGGCTATTACAACGACGCGCCGGTGCTGCTCAATGACATCGGCGCGGCCGGTTTTCTTTCGGACGCCCGCATTGTGGACCTGTACGGTTTATCGACCATCGAAGTGGCGCGCGCGAAAGTGCACGGCGCTTTCACACAAGAGTTCCGCAGAGAGCTGGCCCGCAAAACCGGCGCGAAGATCGCCATTCTATACCCGGCCATGTACCAGAACACCGGCGGGCTCCCGCCTGAGTGGTTTGAGGCGGGCAGGTGGAGGATTCCCGACAATCAGATTTGCTGGAGCGACACCGTAAGTTTGCTCGCTGTCGATCCGCGGGAGCGGGAGCGGCTGGAGGCGAACCTGCGCGATTTCGCGACGAAGCTTCCCGACGCCGTGAAACAGCTGGGCGATTACACCAGGCGTTGACGAGCGAACTACGACAGCGACACTTCGGGCGTCAACTGCTCGTCATCGGCGGCGGGGTGCCATGCGGCTTCCACGCGGTTGCGTCCGTTCCGCTTTGCACGGTAGAGCGCCTCATCCGCAGCCCGCACAACGTCGGCGGCGCTGGAGCGCGAACTGGAAATCGCCACGCCGAAAGAGCAGGTAATGCGGATGGCATGCTCGTCGGATTGGACCGGTTCGTTCTCAATCCGGGACCGAAGATCCTCGGCGCGCGCCGCCGCCGCGGTTGCATTGCAATTGGAAAGCACGATCAGCAGTTCTTCTCCGCCGTAGCGGCCGGTGGAATCGTAGGTCCGCAAGTCGCACGTTAAACGTCTTGCGCTTTCCACCAGCACAACGTCGCCGGTGGCATGGCCGTATGTGTCATTGATTTGTTTGAAGTGGTCCAGATCGGCCAGGATCACCGCCACGGGCCGTTCGCCTCGTTTGGCCCGCTCCAGTTCGCGGTCCAATATCTCGAAGATCGCCGTCCGGTTCCACAGGCCGGTTAAGCCATCGCGCTCCGCCCGAGGAACCAGCGCTTCACGCGCCGCCATGAGCTCGGCGCATTTGGCTTCCAGCTCCTTGGTCCGCAGCTGAACTGCGGTTTCCACCTCATGCCGCCACCGAAGTTCCCGCGCCGCCCGGCTGCGGGAGAACTCTCGGATGAGGAGCAGAGCCGCTCCAAACAGCAAAAGAAGGGAAACAGGGCTCAGCAACCAGTGAGTCAAGCCTTCCATTCGCCCAGTGCTCTCAGTTTACACTATACAGACGTTTTCAGGAGGTGCAATTCGCGCGTCCCGCTCTCTATCACTGCAGTTGAATCTGCACCGGGTTGGATGAGACGCCGTCCGCGGTCACGCTGACGTTCACCACGCCGGCCCCTTGAAGATTCCCCGGAATTTTGACGTTTACTTGATCAAATCCAGGAATTGAGCCGTCACCTTGCGGGCCCACGTAGTCCGCTCCGACCGTGCGCGTACCGATGTCGCCATTTTGAAAAGTCACGTAGACATGGTCGAGAGAACTGCGGCCGCGCAGGCCCGATCCAAAAAGAACCAAGTACAGCTGATCGCCCGAATTCATGCTGATCGGTGAGGTGGTGCACGAACCTCCCGACGGACAGTCATAAACGTTCTGGCTGGACTGGGACCCGTTCGACGCGTAGCGGATCACATACGCCGCCGCCGCGCCGCTGCCTGTGGCGTTGATCGTGTAAAAAGCGGGCGAAACACTTCCTATATTCACGGTTGCGCGGCTGGTGACGCCGTTCGAATTAGTAACCTCGAACACGGCGGGACCGAGAGCCGTTCCCTTGGGGATCACCGAGTTGATCTGTCCGGCGGAAACGAAGTACAGCGGAGAATTCCGGACCACTCCTTGCGCGTCGGTGACTGTTACGGACGTTCCGCCGAGGTTGTTCGTCAGCGAGCTGCTGGTCGCGGCGTAGTTCTGGCCGTTGAAGTTAGTTCCGAAAGTGGCAATGATGGATTCGGCCGCGAGGGGCGGCCGCGCGAAACTCGCCGAGGAGACCACGGGATTGGCCGGTTCCACAGCGAAGACCCAAGACGCTCCGATCCCCACCGGACCGAAGCCGGAATTCGCGTAGGCCACGAACTGGCTTCCGTCCTTGTTCCAGCTCGGGTCCGCCAGACAGACGCCGCTGGCAAGAAAGTCGGGCGACAGGGGATCGTTCCGGAATGTCAGCTGGAGCTTGCTCGAGCCGTCGTAATTCATCAGGTAAAAGTCGCAGTAGCCTTGCGCGGTGGTGGAGCTTGTGTCCAGCGTGGACATGTACATCATGCGGGAGCCTGACAGAAACGGGGTGGGGTGCTCGTCCCAGGCGTGCGGAGTGTTGGTTAAATCCACCAGATCACCGGTGCCCAGGTTCAGCGAATAGATGTCCATCGCGTAAGGCGACTGTCCGGGCTGCAGGTACGCCATGAAAAACAGCGTCTGGTTGTCCAGGCTGAAGCCGTGCGGTTCGTAATAATATTTTTGGTCGCCGGGCGTGTAGTATTGCGGATTCTGAAGCGACGGGACGCCGTTGGTGACCACGAAGTCGGCGACCACGAGCCGCCAGGTTCCGAACGGGCTGGGCGAAGGATCGAGGCGCTCTCCGAAAGCGAGTTTGCTGCCGTCCCAGTTGAACGTCGGGTAGATAACGCCGCCCGTGACGGCGGGTTCGCTGGTCAGCTTCCAGAAATTCCCCTGCGCGTCGGTGGCCCATAGATCGTTGTTCCAGCCGGAGCCCGGCCGGTCGGCAATATCGCCGCTCGAACCCAAGGATGGCTCCTGCTGAACCTGAATCACCAGATAGCTTCCGGCGGGGTTCCAGATCGGGTTGCCCTTGTTGAGAGGCGGCAATGCGGAAGCTGAGCAGGTCAGGCAGAAATTGTTGCTGCCGTCTGGATTGGTTTGCCAGACTTCGAAATAGCCGGCCGAATTCACAGCATCGTAGGCAATGACGTTGGTGGGCCGCGCCCAGCTCACGCGTCCGCCTGGGTCGGCCAGAACGCGCACTGCGGTCACCCGGATATCCTGTGCTCTAGAAATTTGAGTTCCCAGCGAAACGAAAAGCGGAACAAAAAACAGCGCGCGAGCAACGCGCGCCAAAGTGCTGCTAGTCAAACTTGTTTTCTCCCGCGGTTGTTAACCGGCCTTAATGTGAGAGATCAGATGCGTGCGGAAAGCTGCTCACCGGGTTGCCCGATCTTACTCTGAAGAACACGGACGCGCCGGAAACAACTCGGGGCACACGGACGCGCCAATTTGCTGCAATTCTTTACGTTTTTTAAGCTGACGCGCGAATGCGGCGGCTCAACGATATACATCCGATATGCTGAAGGCGCAGGTACTAAACGGTGTCGGAAGCGTTTGCCGCCCGGCGGCAAACACGGTAGCATAACTATACTCAAATCGGGCGATACTCAGGCCGAGTCTTCCGCTTACCATTGATCAGGAGTTCGAATTCATCTATGAAAAGAGTGATTTTGGCGGGCGTGCTCTGCGCGGCCGGCTGCTTTGCCTCAAACGGTTTGAATCCGATGACCGAATATCGCATTCCGAGCGCGGCATCGTTTCCCGAAGGAATTGTGCAGGGACCGGACGGCGCGGTCTGGTTCACGGAGACGGCAAGCGACAAGATCGGCCGGATTACCACCACCGGCGTTTTAACCGAATATCAACTTCCGGGCACCACAGCGCATGGGCAGGCCAAGGACGTGCCCTGGGATATCGTGATCGGCCCAGACAACGCGCTCTGGATCACGGAGAACACAGGCAACAAGATCACGCGCATGACTACGGACGGTGTTTTCACGAATGAATACACCATTCCTACCGCGGGCAGCAATCCCCGGAGAATCGCCGTGGGACCCGACGGCAATCTGTGGTTTACCGAATACCACGGAAACAACATCGGGCGCATGACTCTTGCCGGAGTAATTACTGAGTTTCCGATTCCCACTCCGAACGCGACACCCTCCGGCATCACCGGCGGTCCGGACGGCGCGATCTGGTTCAACGAAAACGGCGGAAACCAGATTGTCCGGATGACTACGAGCGGCGTAATCACTAACTCGTATCCAGTGCCGACGCCCAACAGCGTGCTGGGACAGATTCTGACCGGCCCGGACGGAAATCTGTGGGTGACGGAGAACATCAGCAACAAGATCGGACGGATCACGCCGGCGGGCGTGCTGACTGAGTGGACCATGCCGACTTCGGCTTCGGTTCCGACTGGGCTGGTGGTGGGTCCCGATGGGGCGCTTTGGTTCACGGAATGGGCGCACGCGGCCAACAACATCGGCCGGATCACTACGTCGGGCGTGATCACCGAGTATCCGATTCCTACTGCCAGCTCCTATCCGTAGGAAATCGCGGTGGGCAGTGACAACCTGCTGTACTTCACCGAATACGGCACCAATCGGATTGGCAAGCTGTCGGCTTGCGGGATCGGCCTTACGGGATCGTATTCGGCGGGCACTCTCACTTTGGGCTTCAATCTGGGGATCACCACGTCGGCGCTGTGGAACACTTGGATTCGCAAGGGCAGCACGGTCACCACGCTGTGGAACAATCCCATAGGTCCGCAGGTGCCACCAATGTTCGTGACGCAGCAAGTGCCCCTGGCACCGGAGGGAAACATCGCGGTGTTCTCGGGGCTGTTCGACGTCAACGGCACGACCATTTGCGCGGAGCAGACGCCGATTATCAACACCGGGCATTAGCAACCGGCACAAATGAAAAAGGCGGCCGACGCGTGGAAGCTTCGGCCGCCCGAGGTTCTGAACCTTTTTGTTGCTTAGAGGTT
>JAVHMZ010292288.1:0-20326 GCA_034782995.1 Amazona versicolor
CGTTGGAAGTGATACACCGACATGCCCGCGGCGCGGGCGGCGTCGGCGAGGTGGATCTGATTGTGGAACTCCGCATGGAGGAACTCTCTGCCGCGAGCCGCACGGTTATGCAACTCGGTTCGCGTCGCCAGCCGAGCAGCGGGAACGCGCGCCACCTCCCGCAACACGTCTCTTTGGCAAAACAAAAGCTCGGCGGCGAGTCTCAAATAAGAATCTTCTAGAACGTCCGACGGCAGCCGGCTTAGCAGCGCGCAGCGAATAGTTTGCATGAGAGCCGCGAGCCTGGGGCGAGCAGGGTGCAACAGAGAAGGGAACTGGACTGGCTTGCTCCGCTCCGGTTCATCGGTATGCTCCGAATCCGCGCAAACCAAACACTGATGCACCGACTCCACAAATCCGGTTTGAAAGAAGACGCAGCAGGTCGCCACTGGCTCGACCGCATCGACATTCATCGAATACGGCTCGCCCGCGTGCAGTACCAAAAACGATGAAGAGTCAACCCAAACGTCGCGCCTTTCGATCCGCCAGGCGACTCTGCCCTCGGTCACTGCCTTGATCGAGAGCGGCCCCGGAAATTCGCGCACCGTGTGCCTTCGCGAGCGTGCGACCAGCAAGGCGTTCGCAGCACCAAGCGAGACATCGCGGGGACTCCAAATCACCTGAGGAGAAAGCATCATTTCGCGCGTCGCTTCAATCCGTTCAAGCAGGCCCGATCAGCCATTCTTACGTGTCCGCTATAATCGGGGTTCCGGGTCAAAACGATGTTTTTCAGTATCCAGGAGCTGGAAGTCCGGAAGATCTATTTCGACCAAACCTTCCAGCCCGGCGAAATCACCCTGGCCGATCCTGCGCTGAAAATCGCGAAATCCCTTCGTGCAGAAGGTGTAGCCGAGCTTCTCGCTCATACGGGCGGTGAAGTCCGCATTAAAGGGCGTTTGACCACCGAAATCGCAGCGGAATGTGACCGCTGCCTGGGTGGCGTGCGAATGCCGATCGATGCTGCCATCGATTTGTTTTACCGGCCCGCCTCGGACTTGCTGTCCGAAGACGAAGAGGAAGTCGAAATCGACGAAGGCGAAGCGGAAATCGCCTTCTACGAGGGAAAAGGGATCGAGCTCGAGCAGGTGATCGCTGAGCAGATTCTGCTGCTGCTTCCGATGCAGCTCGTCTGCCAGGAAGCTTGTAAGGGTATTTGTTCGATCTGCGGCGAAAACCGGAACCAGACTGACTGCAAATGCCAAACCGCTCCCGCCGACGACCGTTGGAGCGCACTCAAAGACTTAGCCAGTTAGAAAGGTTTCATTCGATGCCGAACCCCAAACGACGCCATTCAGCCGCTCGCACAGCAAAGCGCCGCGCGCACGATGCACTCAAGAAAGCGAGTGTGTCGGAGTGCCCGAACTGTCACGAACAGAAGCTGCCTCATCGCGTGTGCCCCTCCTGCGGTTATTACAAAGGCCGCGAAGTCGTGGAAGTCGCTGCGCAGTAGCAGGCACTCGACCACGCCATTCTACTCAGAGTCCACGCTGGTGGCAATTGCGGTGTCGCTACGATGAGGGGACCGCCACCGTCATCAGCGTGCGCCTGCAGAAACACTCGCACGCTTCCCCCACCTTCGGTAAGCCGCCGCCGACGCCACAATCAAAACCAGTACCGCCATCACGATAAACTCCAATGTTCCCGAACCGCCGTCCGGTGAAACGCCGAAAATACGTTCAAAAAAGTCCATCCGGCCCTCATTCTGCTCAAACTCAATTTAACGATGCTCTCCACGCCGATCTGCCATACGTGAACAGATACAGCTTCCGCCTACCGTCCGGGTCCACCACAAACCGCATCGTGGAGGGATGACAGCGAACCGGCAAACCTCGGTTCACAGGAAGCCAGTTCGCGCCTCCGTCCCACGTCGCATGAATTGCAAAATCGGTCCCCACGTAGAGGATTCTCGGCACCCGTACCGCGTCCACCGCCATGAAAAACAGCGAGCCTTCGTCCGAAGGCAGACCATTACCTCCCACCAATCCCCACAGATTTCTTGCCGGGTCGAAACGCAGCAACGCGCTCGCAAAACGCGCCACCGCAACACTATTCTCCAGAAATGAAAACTGGAATACCTGCCCCGCCGGCGCCGCAATCCCCGGATCGATTGTCATCGCCGTTAGAACGCCCGAAGGCGAGTCATAAGAAAAGATCCGCCCGTTGGCCGTACCGATGAGCAGCGTACGCCCATCGTCGGAATTAACCGCGGTCGCCGGCCCGTTCACCACTGGATTGATCGAGATCAGAAAATCCCATACTGGGTTGCCGCCATCCGCGTCCGCAAACAAGCCCCAAATCTCACCATAGGTCGCACTGGCATCATAGGCCGCTACTGCATACATCAGCTGGTTCGTGCCGGACTGTTGAAACGAAGGACGTAGCACCGGCTCACCAAATGGGTTCGACAGAAATCGGCCTGCCGCAACGCTCGGACTCGCGCCCCTCACCGGCACATCGATCGACCCGTCGAGGCCTGACCCGTTCCATCTGGCATTTTTCGCCGTCGGAGGGTCGGTGTTCGACCAGAACAGGAATCGGTCGTTCTCGAGCACCACCGAAACGATACCGTCCCCGCCGACAATCCTTCTCCAAGGTTGCTGCAGCCCGTCCGCACGAAATGAATACACCACTCCATTGTCCTGAAGCGATCCCACCATTAGACCGGGAGTATGCGGACTCGCACCGGACGCTCCATTCGACCCACCCGACTGGCCCGGATAACTCTGCAACTGGAGATTTGGCAGCCTGTGGTTGATGCTGCTGTTGAATGTGGCGCACAGATCTCGTGTGAAGATGACGCCTCCATCGCTGCACACCAGCAGCGTCCTTCCACTGGCGTCGCGCGGGTCGAAATGCAGACCGTGGCTATCGGAGTGTATGTGCGGACTGAATCCCGGTCTGCTCGGAGCGTCCCCGTGCTCCTCCCACACGAATGCCTGCGGCATCTTCCTCCCAATCCACGGGCCAATTCGCCAACCTAGGGCAATCGTGTTTGAATCCGTGTGGGACACGGCAATGCTGATATTCCATCCTTCCTGAGTCTGGCCAGGATCTCTGGGTAACTGAATGGACTCCTCCACTCTTTGGTTCGGACCTACAGGCGCCCATGTCGCACCGCCATCCGGCGATGAAAGCACGGCGTAGATGAAGTCGTGCGCTTGCGGCGGGTTGACCTTACGGATCAACGCCGCCAACGAAGCCGGCAGGGGCACGCCAAGAACCGCCGCCAGCCTTGAGACCTTGAACGGAGGAAGCTTCATCGACGCCTTCCGGAACGTCTCTTTCAACCGCAACGTCGCCGTCCCGCTTGCCGAGACCGCGGCGTACAGAACGGACCGGTTGCCCGCACTCGAAGCCACAACCGCATACTGCCATTGGAAGAAATCTACGTTTCCCAGAACGTTGGCTTTTCCCATCACCAGCTTTCCCGAGTCCCACGTGCCTAGGTAAAGTCCGTTCGATTGCGATGTGCTCGGGGCGCCCGTCGGCGAGCACACCACGTGTCGGGTTTCTCCAGGCGCGCGAGAAGCCAACGCGACCGCCAAACATTGGCTTCTTGGAATTCCGGTCGCCGCAGCAAAGGCATAGCCTTGCCCGAAAGCCGGCACGTCCGACCAGAACAAGCCCTGATCAGTCGCCAGGACCAGCTTAGGAGGCAGCAGGTCCGTTACTACCACGAGTTTGCGAACGTTCAGCGTAAGGTTAGCCCCCGCTGTATCGACTATGGGGATGGGCCTCCAATCGAACAGCGGCGCATCCGAGGCGAGTTGCATTAGCTTGCGAACTCCCACCGGCAAGGCCTGTCCGAGTTTGCCGGCAATCGCTCTCACGCTCCTCGTTTGCTCGAAGTTTAATAGCGCGCGAAGGCTGTTGGCCCCGGATTCAAACAGCGCTCCGTTTCCGCCGGCATAGATATGCATTCCGCTTCGCGGCCCGGTCCCGAGACAATGCATATCCACAGCGCGCCACCCGTTGCTCAGCGGAATCGCGGCAAACGAGCCATCCATCGGAGCCAGCCACACGCCTCCGGTGTGACTCGCGATGAGCAGTCGGGCGCCGTCAATTGGAAACACGTCTTCAATGTGCCCGGCGTGCCATGCATCGCTCGCCGGATCCACGGAAATCGCGTCGCTGGTAACCAGTTCCCAGCCGGAAAAAAGATTAGCCGGCGCCTGGGCGATCAATCTTCTGGCCGACACAGGAGGGGCCAACGAGAGCACCGAAGCCATCGATTTCATCCGGTTTTGCCTGAGCAGGCGTGCGATCGAAATCAAACTGGACGTAGGCATTCCTGAAGCCTTGCAGACTGTGGCTATTCAGAACTACAGCTTTACTGCAGCGTGATCAGAATCGGAATCAGTCCGCGCCCGCCGGCTAGATTGCCAAGCGCCTTGCCCACCACCGCGCCGAATGCCCTTAACGGATCGCATGCTTTCATCGCATGCCCCGAGGTATCGGACGTCGTCAACAAATCGCCTACTTCAATTGGCGCGTACTCGGCGTCCACCTTGCAGTAGACTTTTCCGAACAACGCCACTGCGGGCCGCGTCTCCTCGTTGGTCTGCCGGTCCAGCACGATGCCGGGGCGGTAACTCCCAGCACCTGAGACAACTCCCGCGACCTTCTTGTCATAGGCCTGAGCGCTTGCGTTCAACGCCCCATCCGTGCTGATCGACATCACCGTGCCTGGTTCACAGACAGCTTCCTCCACCAGGTCAAAATGCTCCGCGCAATCGGCGCCCGTCAGGACTACGTCCTTTGCTACCGACAGCGTTCCCGTCATGAAGACGTCGCCATTGGTCTGCACCACTACGCGGTCCTGGTCCACCGTTCGAAATATCATCGGGTGGTTCGAAGTAGTGCCGATAAACGCGCCCGCCCCAGACGCCTGCAACATCACATTGACCCCGCTGTTTTGCGCAATCGCGATTCCCGCGTCCGGCGCGTTGCTTGCCACGACGGCGTTCACCCGGCTCTTGAGGATCGAACTCGAACCCGGGCCTACATGCAGCAGATTCTGCGGATTGTTACCGATTCCAACGCTCCCGTCAGTGGTAATCACCACGCGGTCCTGGTCAACCGTCCGCAGCACGAGCGGGTGATTCGAGGTCGTGCCGATGTACCCCCCCGCCGTTGACGCCTGCAAGAGAACATTGACGCCGCTGTTTTGCGCGATGGCGATCCCTGCGTCCGGGACATTACTCGCTACGACCGCGTTGATGCGGGTATTGACGATCGTTGATGTCCCCGGTCCGACATGAAGCGAGTTTTGCGCGTTCTGTGTCCCGACGCCGACCTTGCCCGAGCCATCGATGAATATCCGCTCGTTCGAATTCGTCCGGATCGATAGTGCTTGATTGTCACGGGTTCCGATAAAATCCGTTGCCGGGTTAGTGACCGCGTTCCCATTCGTTTCCCAAGCCATGAGTGCGTCCGTTCCTGTCTTTCAAGATTTTGAATCAGTGGTTCCGCGGTCCATTGAATCGGCTCGCGGATCCGCCATTATAGGGCATCTGCTAGAGCCAAGCTTGCGCGCCATGGCCGCGGCATATCTCTAAGATGCTCGCATTTCCTCTACTCGATACCCGTTGATTGTGAACCCTCAGCCTTCTCCGCTGCGACAGAGAAATCCATGACGGAGTGGCTCGCAACCTATGCGCCCCCACATGATGACCAGAAGAAGTGAGCACTGAAGTAAGCGCGTTTCCCCCTCGATCATCCCCTATCATCTAGTGAATGGTCACCATTGCACTCGACGCCGTTGGCGGCGATGCCTGCCCGAAGCCGGAGATTGGGGGCGCGCTCGAAGCGGTGCGCGAGTACGGCGTTCGCGTGCTGCTGGTTGGCCCCGAAGAGATTATCCGTCCGGAGCTCGAAAAGCGCCACGGATTCCGTGAGTCGCCAGACCTGATCGAAATCGTCCCCGCGTCGGAGCGCATCACCATGGACGATTCGGCTGCCAAAGCGGCGCGATCCAAGCGTCACAGCTCCATGCACGTCGCCGCGCGCCTGGTGCAGTCAGGCCAGGCTCAGGGCTGGGTTTCGGCGGGAAATACCGGAGCTTGCATGGCGATCGCGAAAATGGTGCAAGGGAAGGTGCACGGCGTAGACCGCCCGGCGCTCTCCGGAGTCTTCCCGACGCTGATTCCCAACAAACCGGTCGTGATGGTCGACGTCGGCGCCAATGTGGACTGCTCGCCCGAGATGCTCGCGCAGTTCGCCATCATGGGCGAATCGTATTCGCGGCTCGTGCTCGGATGTGATCGCCCGAAAGTAGGCCTGCTCTCAATCGGGGAAGAGGAGCACAAAGGAAATGAACTCACGCGAGCGGCGACGCCTTTGCTCAAGAGCTTGCCGATTCATTTCGCGGGCAATGTCGAGGGCCGGGATCTCTACGCCGGCACCGTCGACGTGATTATCTGCGATGGTTTCATCGGAAACGTTGCCCTTAAAACAAGCGAGGGGCTGGCCGACATGATTAAAGGTCTGCTGCGCGAGGCGCTTCAAGCGAATGCGATCCGCAAAGTAGGAGCCTTGCTCGCTCAATCGGCATTCGATGACTTGAAAAAGCGTACGAATTATGCGGAGTACGGCGGAGCGCCGCTGCTCGGGGTGAAAGGCGTCTGCATTATCTGCCACGGCCGCTCCGATGCGAACGCAATCAAGAACGCAATCCGCGTCGCCGCCGAATTCTCCGAACGCAATTTGAATCACGAGATCGAACGCGGGCTGCAACAATTAAAGGTGAATATGGAAACACCAGAAGTTTCTTACTCCACATCGCGTCCAATTGCTTAGGATGTTTGCTGTGCAGCGCTTGCTTTTGTTTCTTCTCGTTCTCGCAGGCGCCGCGTTTGCGCAGCCCGCGGAGCATGCCCACTGGACTCTTTCGGTTCCGCCCACTGCCGCTCCGGGTTCGAAGTTGATCGCCAAGCTAACGGGCACGATCGATCCGGAATGGCACCTGTATTCGCTGACGACTCCACAGCCTGGTCCCATTGCGACCACAATTCGTGTCAACGATGACCGCCAGTCGATTGCGTCGGTCCGCGTTCTCCAGCCGAAGCCCGAACGAAAGTGGGACCCAAACTTCGGTCGCGATACGGAGACCTATACGTCGTCCGCAGTTTTCTATCTCGAGGTTCAGCTCAAGCCGGAAGCGCGCGAGGGTCCCCTCGAAATCACGGCGCTGCCCCGCTACCAGATTTGCAGCAGCACGTCTTGTATTCCGCCCGTTACTCGTTCCGCTCGCGGCATTGTAAAGCTAGACCGCAATTCCGCGACTAACAACGAAATGATTCCCAGCGACTACGCGGAGGTCAAAAAACCGGGAGGAGTGGCCCGGACAGCCTCGCCGGCAACTCCGTCGTCATCGGGAGATACTGCTGGCGGATCGTGGGGCTTTCTTCTAACTGCGTTCGGATTCGGACTCGCTTCCATCTTCACGCCATGCGTCTTCCCGATGATTCCGATTACGACTTCCTACTTTCTGAATCGATCGGGCGTAGAGGTTTCGCGAGGTGCTTCGTTACGGCAAGCCTTGCTGTTCTGCCTCGGCATTGTAATCCTGTTCTCCGGAATGGGTTTGATCGCGACCAGTTTGCTTGGTCCGTTTGGTGTCGTGCAGCTTGGCTCAAACCCCTGGGTAAACGGACTAATTGCGATGATCTTCGTTGTCTTCGGCCTGAGCTTGCTCGGCGCTTATGAGATCACGATTCCGTCGTTTATTCTGACCAAGCTGCACGCAGCCTCCGGCGGAGGAGGAACGGCCGGCACGCTGCTAATGGGGCTCACATTTTCGCTTGCCTCGTTTGCTTGTGTGGGACCGTTTGTGGGCACTCTGCTCGCCGCCTCGGTAACGTCCGGCGGTTGGAAACCGCTTGGCGGAATGGCAAGCTTCGCTGCGGGTTTGGCCTCTCCGTTCTTCTTCCTGGCGGCGTTCCCGGGCTATTTGAAGAAGCTTCCGAAAAGCGGCGGCTGGCTAGCGCGAGTGAAAGTGGTCATGGGTTTCATCATTCTCGCGGCGGCGCTGAAGTATGTCGCGAGCATCGATCAGGTCCTGCAATGGGGCGTGTTAACGCGCGAGCGCTTTCTTTCCGCTTGGATCGTGTTATTCGCAGCCGCCGGCTTGTATCTGCTCGGCTTTCTGCGGTTAGAAGGCGTGCGGCAAGACGAGCCGCTCGGTCTCGCGCGATTGTTCGCCGGGATGGCCTTCGTCATCTTCTCCCTGACGCTCGTGCCCGGAATGTTCGGTGGGCGGCTCGGTGAATTTGAAGCGTTTGTGCCACCCCCGGCCGCAGGGGCCGGGCTCGGAACGGCCGCGGGAACTCAACTCACGTGGCTCAAGAACGATTTGAATGGTGCGTTTGCCAAAGCGCGAACCGAGAAGAAACGCGTGCTCGTGAACTTCACCGGTTACGCCTGCACCAATTGCCACTGGATGAAGCAGAATATGTTCACTCGACCCGAAATCGCCCCTGTACTGCGGGACATGGTGCTGGTCGATCTTTACACGGACGGAGAAGATGCCGAGTCGCAGGCCAACCAGCAACTCGAACAAAAGCAATTCCAGACGATCGCAATCCCGTTCTACGTTCTGTACAACGTATCAACTGAACCGCACGTCGTGGCAACGTTTCCGAGCCTCACTCGAAACGCGGGCCAATACTTGGCCTTTCTGAATACTCCCGCGCTCGCGGCGAAGCCGTTGGAAACGGCGGGCACTCGACCCAATCTTCCCGGTTTGAAGAACCTCGACGGCGGCGATCTCAATCCGGCTTCGCTCTCAGGAAAAGTCGTCGTGGCGAATTTCTGGGCCACCTGGTGCGTACCCTGCCGCCGCGAGATTCCGGAATTCAACAAACTGCAAGCAACACTGGGAACCCGCGGTGTCCAAGTCGTCGGAATCTCGCTCGACGACGGACCCGAATCCGTTCGCCCGTTTCTAGCGAAAACGCCAATTAGTTACCAGCTCGCACTGGCTTCGGATGCGACGAAGAATTCCTACAATCTAGACCTGCTTCCGGTGACCGTGATCTTCGACCGGCAAGGGAAAGTGGTAGATCGATTCGACGGGTTCACGCCGCCTGAAATGATTCTGACGTCGGTGCGAAAGGCCCTATAGTAACCACCCTGTGCAGCGACCGCGAGGGAGCGGTTGGCAAAATCCACAAAAACGCACAATTTTGCACAACTTACACAAACCGAAAATCCGCAACTGACCCAACCCGCGGATAATCTTATAGGTGATGCATCGCGTGGTTATCATCGGAGGCGGTTTCGCGGGCCTCAGTGCCGCTCAGGCGCTCAGACGTGCGCCAGTGGACGTCACCCTGATCGACCGCCGCAACTTTCACCTGTTTCAGCCTCTGCTTTACCAGGTCGCGACCGGCGCGCTTTCCCCCGGTGAGATTGCCTCGCCCATCCGGAATGTCCTGCATCGCCAGAAGAACACACGCGTCCTCCTCGGCGAAGTCATGGACATCGACGTGTCGAACCACGAAGTAATTCTGAAGGACGGAGGACGCGTTCCATACGACTCGCTGATTGTCGCCACTGGCTCGACGCATCATTACTTCGGACACGATGAATGGGCGAAGCTTGCGCCCGGATTAAAGACCATTGAGGACGCGACAGAAATTCGCAAGCGAATCCTATTTGCTTTCGAGGCTGCGGAGCGCGAGCAAAACCCGGACAAGCGTCGGGAGTGGCTCACGTTTGTGCTAGTCGGAGGCGGCCCTACAGGGGTTGAGCTGGCCGGCGCAATGGCAGAAATCGCGAACGACACGCTGAAGAATGACTTCCGCAGCATCAATCCCCGCGATGCTCGCATTATCATCGTCGAGGGTTCCGAGCGGCTATTGCAGACGTTCCCGCCTGATCTCTCGCAACATGCTGAAACGTCGCTTCACCAAATGGGTGTGCTGACGCGCGCTCACGGAATGGTGACCGACGTGACTCCGGACGGCGTCACCGTTAAGTTCAAAGATCACGAGGAGAAGATCGCGGCGAAAACCATCTTATGGGCCGCTGGCGTGCGCGCGTCCAAGCTCGGAAAGGTTCTGGCCGATAAGACCGGCGCCGCGATCGACAAGGCCGGCCGCGTAACCGTTGAGCCCGATTGTAGTATCAAGGGACATCCCGAAATCTTCGTTGTCGGCGATCTACAAGTCTTCACCTATCAGACCGGAAAACCTCTTCCCGGTGTAGCGCAAACCGCCATGCAGGGCGGAACGTATGCCGCAAAGACAATAGTGAAGCGGCTCAAGAATGAGCGTGTGGACCCATTCCGTTATTGGGACAAGGGGAACTTAGCGGTCATTGGAAGGCTTGCCGGTGTTGCGGACCTCCACAGGATTCATCTCTCGGGCCCTCTGGCGTGGTTTGTCTGGTTGTTCGTCCATATTCTGTACCTGATCGGATTCGACAATCGCCTGGTCGTGCTCACCGAGTGGGCATTCAACTACTTCACTCACAACAGGAGCGCGCGCCTGATCACCGGGGAAACGCCGCAGATCTTTCCGGAAGCTGAGCCGCAGACGGCATCCGCGAACGCTTCATCGCAGCCCGCACACGCGGGAGCATAGATTCAACATTCCCTGATCAAATTGCACGCCCGGTAGTTTGCTACAAAAAGTGAGGGGGGCGATGCGTTTTACCACTCTTGTAAGGCAATCGGGAGTAGTCTCAGATGGTAAGCGGACATGACCCCGTCCGGCGATCGCATTCTGGCACAGCAACGGGATAGCCGCGTTGCCCAGTTTCGCGGCTGGGTTCTTTTCATCGTTCCCGTAATCGCGCTCGTGTTTCAAGCCTACGTTCCACTCTTTTACCCGCCGCTCGCGTATCTCGAAGCAACGCTGCTCGTAACGATCTACTTCGCGATGATGCGCCATTCGCAGGTGAATGGAATTCTGGTCGGTTGTGCGATGGGTCTGGCACAGGACGCGCTGGCCTACACGCCGATCGGTATGTACGGCATTGCGAAGACGCTGGTCGGTTTCTTTGCCGCATCGATCGGACTCCGTATCGATGTCAGCCAGCCATTCATCCGTTTGCTTGCGTGCTTTGTGTTCTACCTCTTCCATCAGTTTCTGTATTGGCTGATTTCGCGAGCCCTGCTGGCCAGGCAGATCCCGTTTGATTGGCATCAAACCCTTGTGCTCGCCGGCTTGAACGCTGCAGTCGGGGTGGCGCTGTTTCATTTCTTAGATAAACTGAAGGAGAGAAACTGACCTCAGTTCTCTACCGTTCGTGAAAACGCAAATTGTTCTGCCGGAGATCACCGCGCCAGCGGAACATCCCCAACTGCGGGATGACCCGAAGCTGTCGTCCGGCAAAATAGCGCTCTTTCAATACCTGGCGGTAGGAATTTTCCTGTTCCTGATTAGCGGGTTCTGGGAGTTGCAGGTGAAGAAACAGGAAAGCTACAGCGAGCTTGCGGAGCGGAATCGCATCAAAGCTACCCCGCTGCTTGCCGCGCGGGGCAAAATTCTCGATCGTGACGGCCGCGTGATCGTTGACAACCATCTGACCTGGTCATGTCTACTCGCCCGAGAGAGCTTGAAATGGGAACACCTCCCGGGCATTGCGGCGGGTTTGAATCTAGACCTCGAAGATCTCAAAGCGAAACTTTCTAAGTTTAAAGGACGGCCAACGTACGTCCCAATCGTTATCAAAGAGGATCTGACGCCCGAAGATCTGGCGTTTGTCCAGTCTCACAAAGACCCCGAGTTTTACCCCGAGCTCGAGTTGTTTCAGGCGCAACGCCGGCTTTACCCCCAGAATGGCTTTGCGGCGCATGTAATCGGGTATACGGGCGAAATCAGCGAAGCCGAATTGGATGATCCGCAGTACGCAAACTATCATCCCGGCGACACAATCGGGAAATTCGGCATCGAGCGTCAGTACAACGACATGCTGATGGGCGTTGATGGCCAGCGACAGGTTTTAGTGGACAGCCGCGGGAACGAGCGGAATCAAATTGGCATAAAAGACCCCGTTCAAGGCCATCGTTTGCAGCTAACAATCGACCTTGATCTGCAATCTGTCGCCGAGCTCGCGATGGAGAATCGCGTGGGAGCCGCTGTTGCGATCGATCCCAGCAATGGCGAGATTCTGGCGATGGTGTCCCGGCCAACGTTCGATCCAAATAAGTTCACCGTTCGTATTCGCTCGAAGGATTGGCGCGAGTATGCCGACGATCCGGATCGCCCGCTCTTCAATCGCGCAATACAATCTCAGCTCGCGCCCGGGTCGACGTTCAAGCCCATCATGGCCGTTGCCGGAATCGACTCGGACACAGTCGACGAGGACACCGAGTTTCACTGCCCCGGGGGCGCGTCGTTCTACGGGCACTATCACGCGTGCTGGCAGAAACACGGGCACGGCAAAGTCATCCTGCACAAGGCTATCCAGCAATCGTGCGACGTTTACTTCTACAACCTGGGCAACAAGCTCGGCATCGATCGAATTAATCACTACGCCGAGATGATGGGTTTGGGGCATCGCACAGGGATCGATCTGCCGGGGGAAGCCACGGGGCTGGTGCCGTCGACTACCTGGAAAATTCGTACGCAGCGGGCGAAGTGGTTCGCAGGCGAAACGATCTCCGTCGCGATCGGTCAGGGCGCCACCATCGTTTCACCACTACAGTTGGTCTCGGCGATCGGCGCGATCGGCTCCGGAGGTACTTGGTACCGGCCGCATCTGCTTCGCGATCAAGCGAAAATTCAGCCCAGGAAAATCGCCGCTTCTGAGCGTGCCATCGAAGACTCGATCAGCGGTATGTGCGCAGTGGTAAATGAAGGCGGCGGAACAGGTGGCCGTGCGCGCCTTCCCGGGATTGAGGTCTGCGGAAAAACCGGATCATCCCAGACCGCGTCCACGAAGGTTCAGCAAAGTAAAAACCTCAAGACCAATGCATGGTTCGTGGGGTTTGCTCCGCGTAAGAATCCTGAGATCGCAGTGGTTGCCCTGTGCGAGAACGCAGGCCACGGAGGAGTCGCCGCGCCAATCGTTCGCGATGTGATGAAGGCTTTCTTCGATAAGAAAGCTGCCCGGCATGGCGAAGCTCCAAAGCCGATCACCATGGAAATCCCTACCGAAGAGCCTGACGCATCTGTGGGTGAGCGCTGATGCCACTGCGCCGTTTTTCGCGGGACTTCGATTGGCCCATGGTGCTGATTGCGCTCATCATCTGCTCCGTTGGCGTGGTTCAGATCTTCAGCGTCACGCGCGAAACGTCGTTCCAAGACTCCTGGTGGAAGCAGATGGTTTACATCGGACTGGGCTTGGTCCTGATGACTGTCATCGCGTCGATCGACTACCACGCGCTTCTGGAGCAATCAAACCTTCTGTATGGTCTGGCCGTCGCCGGACTTTTCGCTGTGCTCGTCATCGGCAAAACCGTGCTGGGAGGCAAACGTTGGATTCCGCTTCCAGGCGGGTTTAACTTACAAGTCTCAGAGTTCGCCAAGTTGGTGATATTATTGATCGTATCCCGGCAACTCACGAGACTTTCCAGTGATGTTTTGGAAGTTCGGGATCTGCTGCGAATTGGCGCTTTCGTTGCGGTTCCGATGGCTTTGATCGCCGCGGAACCCGACCTCGGAACGGCGCTAACGTATCTGCCCATTCTCGGGGTCGGCGTGTTTCTGGCTGGGCTTCGCTGGCAATATTGGGCTTCGATCGCGGTGATCTGCGCTGTCATGGTCCCGATCGGATTTGCAGTAATGAAAGGTTATCAGCGCGACCGGATTCTCAGCTTTCTTGATCCGGATCGTGATCCGAAAGGCACGGGTTATCAACTGATTCAATCGCGCATTTCGGTGGGTGCTGGGGGGATGTGGGGCAAGGGCGTTACCAAGGGATCCCAATCACAGCTCGGGTTCCTTCCTATTCCACAAACCGACTTTATTTTCTCGGCGTTCGCGGAAGAACATGGATTCGTTGGTGTCATCGTGGTGTTGTCGCTATATTTCGTTCTGTTGATGCAAATCGTGCAGAACGCTCAGACCGCCCCGGATCGGGCCGGAATGTTCTTATGTATGGGCGTCGCTGCCCTGTTGCTGTTTCATTTGTTGGTGAATGTGGGGATGGTGGTCGGGCGCATGCCGGTCACGGGCATCCCTTTGCCGTTGATGAGTTACGGTGGGTCCAGCTTGTGGTCTGTTTTCATGATGCTGGGCTTGGTCAATAACGTACGTTTACGAAGATTTGTGAATTAGGAAGTTATGCGGGAGCCCGTAGAACAACTCTCGGCGATGGCTTTAAGCCGCTGATGGAGGGGTGGTTCCCCGGCGCGTTTCGGATGTTGTGCAGAGTTGGATGCAGTGAAGCCGTTCCGTCCGGAGCGCCAGCTTGAGTGCTGACAGGTTTGTCTGGCCGCGTCGTCATCGGCGCGTCGCTCAAGGCAAGCCCCGGTGAAAATGCTCCTCTTCGTCGCCGAGCTTCCATGAGGGAGCCCGACGGAGAGATACATGTCGAAGGAATTAATCGTCTCCTCGACGCGGCACGAGACGCGTGTCGCGATTCTGGAGGATGACCAGCTAGTTGAGATCTTCCACCAGCGCGAGAAAGAATACTCGCTCGCTGGAAGCATTCATAAAGGGCGCGTCACTCGGGTGCTGCCCGGAATGCAGTCCGCGTTTGTGGACATCGGGCTCGAGCGCGACGCCTTTCTTTACGTTTCAGACTTTTTCGAAGACAACGAGGAGTACGACAAGATCGTCTCCGGCGTTGAAGAGAAAGTTCTCAAGCTCGAGAAGGGTGGGGCGAACGCGCAAACGCCCATCGCTATTACGACTCCCATTGAACCGGAGCTGGCCGCTGTGCTGGGAGCAGTCCCGGGCGCAGTGGTCAGCCCTCCTTCTATAGAGGTGAATGCCGCGCCTCCCCCGAAACCGGACGGCGAGGCACGGCGCGACAATCGTGGCGATCGTAATGACCGCAATGATCGCAATGATCGCGGAGGCAGAGGCCGGCGCGGGCGGAGAAGACGCCCGAGCGGCGGGGGATTGCCGGAATCGAAATTCTTCACTCCGAGGGAAGGCCGTGAGCCGCGAGAAAGTCGTCCAGAGCCGCCCGTTCGCGCGGACGGTGAAACGGAAGCAACCGGCGGCTTAACGGTTTTACCGGGGGAATCGATTTCGAAATACGTCGGGCATCCCGCTCGCGAAGTCGAGGAGCTTACGGAAAGCACCTCGGTGTATGTAGTCGTCCCTGACGAGAACGAGCTTGGACAGCCCCTCGGCGCGTTCGACGAAGGGGATGAGAACGAGGCGGATATTCCGAGCGTAGAGGAATGGATCGCTCGCGTCGATGTCTCCGAAGAGCCGCTTGCGGAA
The DNA here is from genome assembly GCA_034782995.1 of Amazona versicolor. Lineage (NCBI taxonomy): Eukaryota > Metazoa > Chordata > Aves > Psittaciformes > Psittacidae > Amazona > Amazona versicolor. The sequence goes on from JAVHMZ010292288.1 coordinate 15,387, forward strand.
ATCGAGGACGGGACCGAGCGGATGACCGGGGCGGCTTCGGCGGAAGAATCCCTTGATGCGGAAGATTCCGAGTCTGAAATCGCCGAAGATGTTTCACCTGAATTGGAACTGACTGCCGCCGCGGACGCGGATACTGTGGACGAGTCGGAAGCCGGGATCCCAGTTGCAGTGAACATAGCTGATGGCTCAAGCGAGACGGAGTTCGAAGAGGCGTATGCGGAGCTCGAAACCGTTACCGAAGTCGGCGAAATCGATTTGGACGCCGGCGTCGAGGCGATCGCGACCGAGACGGAAACTGCCGAAGGTCCGGAACCGGCCCGCATCCCCCAAAGCCTGACCGCCGCACTGCGCGAACAAGGGGACCGGATTCCCCACCGCTCATCACGGCGTTCGCGTCGGCGCTCGCGCGGGGATCGCGCGCCACAGTTAAATCCGAGTGGAGGGGTTGCGACTGCCACGCAATCCGAGGGCAGCTCTTCGAACATTGAGGAGGCGACCATCTCCACTCCTCGTCAAGCGCAAGGCCGCGCTCCACGGGAGGAGGTTCGCCCCGTGCCGCCCTCCATCGCGGAACTGCTGCGCCCCGGTCAGGAAATCATTGTTCAGATTGCGAAGGAGCCTCTCGGACAGAAAGGCGCGCGCATCACGTCTCACATTGCGCTACCCGGAAGGTTTCTCGTGTACATGCCGACAGTCGATCACATCGGTGTCTCGCGGAAGATCCCGTCGGATGAGGAACGGCAGCGGCTGAAGCGAATTCTACAAACGCATCGTCAGGGTATTCCAGGCGGTTACATTGTCCGCACGGCCGGCGAGAACCGTTCCGACGAAGAGCTCCGCGCAGACATGATGTTTCTGTATAACCTGTGGCTCGATATGAGGCAAAAGGCAGAGAAGCGCCCGGCCCCCCAGCTTCTTCATCATGATCTGGATGTTGTCGAACGCATTCTACGCGATCAGCTCACCAGCGCATTCAAGACCGTCTATGTCGATAACGAACTGATCTACGAAAGTGTCCTGAGTTTTGCCCAGCGGTTTCAGCCGGCGATGGTCAGCCGCATCAAGCTGTACACTCGCCCCACACCCATCTTCGACGAGTTCGGCATTACCCAGGAATTGGAGAAAGCTCTCCGTCCTAAGGTTTGGCTGAAGAGTGGCGGTTACATTGTCATCAATCAAACCGAAGCATTGGTTGCCATCGATATCAATACCGGTAAGTATGTAGGCAAAAGCAATCGCCTGGAAGATACGATTGTCAAGATCAACTCGGATGCGATTAAAGAAATCGTACGCCAGATCCGGCTGCGTGATTTGGGCGGGATCATCGTTGTCGATTTCATCGACATGGACGAGCGCAAGAATCGGCAAAAGGTGATGCAGGCTCTTGAGGAGTCGATGCGTGTTGACCGCGCTCCTTACAAGATTCTGCAGTTTAATGATTTCGGTTTGGTGGCGATCACACGTAAGCGCGTAAAGCAGTCTCTCGAGCGGACGCTATGTTGTCCGTGCCCGTACTGTGAAGGCGCCGGTTATGTGAAGAGCGTGCAAACGGTTATCAACGAAATTCTACAAGAAGCGCAGAAGATCGCGAAGGCGGTAGAGGGCGACAACGTCATGTTACGCGTCAACCCTGAAGTAGCCAAGGTGCTGAAGAGCAACTCAAACGATTCGCTGGAAGAGATTGAATCCGTCTTGGGTAAAACGTTGATCGTGAAGAGCGATCCGCTTCTGCACCAAACGAAGTTCGATCTGGCCTGAACCTGCCTGATGGCGCTTAGGTCCACCCTTCTCTTACTTTTCCTTCTGGTGCTGGGTGGCGCAGGAGCGAGCGATTTTCGAACTGAATTTCAACGGCTGTCGGGAGCGCTCGAAGAAACCCGAAAAGCCGAGAACTGGCCGAAGCGACGCGAGTATCTGGTCGAGTTCGACCGTTTGCTAGGAAAGCCGAGTTTCGCCACTCTAATGCTTGCGGGTGTGGAGGCTAGGCTCGGCAATCGCGATGCATCGGTTAATCTCCTCAAATCTTTTGCCAGCGCGGGATTGTCGCAGGATCCGTCCGCCATTCCCGCGTTCGCTTCATTAAAAGGCAATGCCGCGTTCGATCAAGTGCGGCGTGACATTCTGCGGAACGCTACTCCGGTGCACCTGGCGCGGACCGCTGCTGAATTCAAGACCGACCGTGACATCGTGGCCGAAGATCTTGCGTACGACGAACGCAGCCGGCGCTTCTTCGTCAGCAGCATTCGCAAACGCAAGATCCTTGTAATAACTGAGGACGGAGCCGCGAAAGACTTCACCCAGTCCCGGCAGGATGATGCGGACTCGATCCTCGCGCTCGAGGTCGATCCTGTCCATCCATGGCTCTGGGCGAGCACGGCCAGCATGCCTCAGGAGATCGGTTACGAGAAGCGGGAAATCGGACGAAGCGCTCTGCTTCGCTACGATCTGAACTCCGGCAAGCTTCTCGAAAGATATGCTTTCGATTGCCGCGCGGCCCAGTGTGTTTTGGGTGACATGACGCTCAGTCATTCGGGCGAGATTTTTGTGTCCGAATCAGTCGAAGGCGGTGTTTACCGGTTACGTCCGGGAGCAAAGACCTTTGAAACGCTCGTCGCTCGGGGAAAGCTTATCTCTCCGCAGCAGCCGACACTGGTATTAAACGAATCTGTGCTCCTGATTCCGGATTATGCGGCAGGCGTTGCACGGCTAGTGCTGCGAACAGGAGAACTCACTTGGATGGAGCATGGGCGAGACGTTGCGATTGACGGGATCGACGGCCTGAATGCGTGGGGCAAGGATTTGATTGCCGTGCAGAATGGAGTGGAACCGAACCGCGTTATCCGGCTTTCGACAGATCGTGAGTACCGGCGCATTGAAGGCTGGAAGCCGATCGAGAGCGGAACAACGGAACTGGGCGCGCCGGATCACGGAAAGGTTGTGAACTCCACCTTCTATTTCGTCGGTTGCTCGGGCTGGGAGTTGATGGAGGAGAACGGTTTCCCCAAAAAAGGCTCAACCTTCGCGGCGCCCCGCATTCTTGCCTACGAATTGCAGTAAGGTGGACAGCGGGGTTAATCCGCACAGACCATTTGCAAAGTTAGAATTCTCGCGGTAGCCAGCTTGCATCCCGTAAAGTGATGCCTGACTCCGCGATCCTGAAACGGCCAATTGGCCGGACAGGAATACAAGTGTCCGCAATGGCGCTAGGTGGCCATCATCTCGGCGCAACCAAGAGTGAGCAAGAATCTCTTCAGATCATCAATGACGCGCTCGAGGGTGGCATCACTACCTTTGATAATTGCTGGGAGTATTATCTCGGCATGACCGAGGTGATGTTAGGAAAGGCGCTTCGTGGTAAGCGCGATCGAGCGGTGTTAATGACCAAGGTTTGCACCCACGGTCGCGACCGGAATCTCGCTATGCAGATGCTGGAAGAATCACTGCGTCGTCTACAAACCGATCATCTGGATATCTGGCAAGTTCATGCTGTTTCCTTTTACAACGACCCCGAGCTGTTTATTCGTCCGAATGGCGCGGCCGAAGCTTTGGTGGAAGCGAAAAAGCAGGGCAAGGTTCGGGCTGTGGGATTCACCGGCCATAAAGATCCGCGCATCCATATGGCTATGCTCGCAACGAATTTTCCTTTTGATACCTGTCAGTTTCCCCTGAATCCAATGGATGCGAACTTCCGTAGTTTCGAACAACTAGTGCTTCCCGAATGTACGCGGCGCGGGGTTGCCGTGCTCGGAATGAAGCCGCTGGGCGGGACTGGCGAAATGGTGACCAAGGGCGCACTGACTGCGGAAGAATGTCTGCGATACGCGATGAGCTTACCCGTTGCGACAACAATCACGGGCATCGAAAAGCCTGAGGTTCTGAGACAGAACCTGGAGATCGCTCACAACTTTAAACCGATGGATCAAACCGAGATGCAAGCTCTTCGCGATCGCGTCAAGGAGCACGCGGGCGATGGTCATTTCGAACTATATAAGACATCGATCAAATACGACAATCCGTGGACGCGAATGCCCCACGGATTCCCAATCGATGCGAAGAGTGTCGAAGTGCAGGAAATGATCAGCGCCGCGAAGAATACCGGAATGCCATATCAGACTTATCCGGCTCCGTCTAAGTAAATAATTGGGACAACGATATGCAGATCGACTTCAAAAAAGGTGCCTTGATGAAGATTGAGGTTCTGTCGTTTCCTCCTCAGCCGCGGGGCGCTTTACAGTGGTATCTCACTGCAAAGCTTGCATCACATCGGGACTAGTACTTTCCTTCACTCCATCTAAGATAAAAGGAAGGTCTTTCTATTTATGTCCGCAACTGGTCCGTGCAAAGCGGCTGGGCGATTGGATGGTCTATTGCGGCATTCTGCTACTGGCTCTTCTTCTCGTTGGTGCAGGTTCAGCTCGCCTGGCGAATGATGTTCTGGGTTGGTATTCTGCCCGCCGTTCTCGTCTTTTATATTCGGAAGCGCGTTGCTGAGCCCCAAACATCCAAAGACCTTGTCCTGAGTACGGGCCGTACAGCGAGTGCGAGCTTTTTAAGTATTTTCCGTCCGGGCGTGCTACGTACAACGGCTTTGGCCTCGTTAGTTGCTACCGGAGCTCAAGGCGGCTACTACGCAATTACAACCTGGTTGCCGCTTTATCTCAAAACCGCACACGGATTCTCGGTTCTTAACACAACCGCTTATATGGCGCTTGTGATTTTGGGCTCCTTCGCCGGATACCTGACCGCAGCTCACTTGACGGACTGGATCGGCCGCCGTATAACGCTCATCTCGTTTGCAATTTGCTCAACGATCGCAGTTGGCGGTTACATTTTACTTCCGCTTCACTACAGCTCCACAGTGCTGCTTGGCCTCCCGGTGGGAGTCTTTTCGTCCGGCGGGTTTAGCCCGATGGGAGCGTTCTTTACCGAGCTGTTTCCTA
>JAVHMZ010293318.1:2551-20319 GCA_034782995.1 Amazona versicolor
AAGAACGCCAGCGTGCCGGCCATGTACACGCGCGCAAGACAAGTCGAGAGAGCCGATCCGGCGACGCCGAGCGCCGGAAAACCCCAATGTCCTTCGATCAGGAGCCAATTGAAAAACCAATTGATGACGTTTGCGGAAAGCAAGGTGAACATGACGGGACGCACATGTCCCATGCCCTGCAGGTATCTTCGAAAAGCGCCGTATAGCAGCAGCGGCAGCGTGCTGAACATCAGCACTCTCACGAATGAACCGGCCAGCGAACTAACGGGCTCGACGATCTGCAGCCAGCGGAAGAGCGGCGGCATAACGGAGAAGAGAATCGTGAGCGGCACGCTGAGGAAAAGTGCCAGATAGAAGCCCTGGGTGAGCGAGTGATGGCAGTCTTCGCGGTCCCCCGCGCCGCATGCCTGTGAGACAAGCGTGTCCAGGCCGAGAAGCAATCCCATGCCGAAGATGGCAAACGAGTAGAAGGCGCTGCTGCCGACGCCGATTGCGCCAATCGAAGCGGGCCCGAGCTTTCCGACCATGATCGTGTCCACGGTGGTCATCGCCATCCATCCGAGTTCGCCGATGGCGACGGGAACGGCGAGTTTCAGGACGCGCCGAACATCATGCCAGAAGGGAAGCATCTTTGACACATGGTCCCATCTGGCTGATTCGGAGTAACGCCGCCGCTCAGCTCGCATGTGCCAGGATAAGCGGATGAGGTCCACACAAGTGCGCCAAAGACTTCTCTCCCGGAACCGGTTGCGGTCAGTCATTGCGCGCCTAGTGATCGCGCTAGCGGCGCGCGGGCCAGGCGCCGAGGAGGAATTCTGTTGATTAGCTGGATAGTTTCAGTGATTCGATCGAGGCGTGGGCGGCATGAATCTAGCCGACTATCGTTCGCATTTTCGTCAGTGGAGAGAGAACACGAGACTCAGCGGCTGACTCATCTGGGCGACACGAATAAAGGGCGGTTTCCAACGCGAGGATTCCGGGCGTGACAGTGAACGAGCGGGCAGGCCAAATTGCCGGCCCACTGCGGTTCGATTCTATACGTGACATTCAAGATGCCCTAAATGGGATCGCGAAAGAAATACGGTGAGCGAGTCAAGAGAGTTCACAAGCCGGCGCACGCTTGTCTGGCAGCAGCGGGCTGTGCTTGCTCATCCGTGCTGGTGCCAATCGGCCGCGGATTCGCCGCGAGTGGCTTAAAGCTCAGAAAGGGACGGTGGCAAAGCAAGCAGCGACACGCCCTTGCGCCAAGACTGATCAGCATGCGACGCCACAGCGTAATCCGGAGGGCCTTATATTCGGCCGGGGTCGCCCTGCGGCTGAAACAGTGCGGGCACATCGCGCAAGCACTGCTATCCGGCTTCCAGACACTTAGCCAGACGCGAGTTCGACATTCTTTACACCGGAATGGGTAAACACCCAACATCGCCTGACACAGATCGTGCAGCGACGTGCCATGCGAATATCTCAGCGCTGAGCTCCCGCATGTAGAGCAGGTGAAGCCTGAAGGTTTCATTGGACCGAACTCCCGCAACTTGAAAGAAGCGCGTCACGGAGCCGCACCGGTGGAACATGCCGCGTGTTCTCACCCTACAGAAGCAAGCCAGAAACGGCAAGCAATAGCAGTCCTGTCGATCATAAACATCGTGGGCCGGCGAAAGGACATTCACCGTACTCTTCGGAATCGTCGATTAGCTTCAGAACCTGATTCCGGCGCAGAACAAAAACGTATGGTACGGATGTTAGCATAAACGAGCGGACCGTTGAAAATCCATTCCGGCGCAACACCAATTTGCTTATGCGGAAAATGGACCGCTTCGATGTTGGATCCTTGCCGGGTGGCTTAGTAAGTTAACGACAAGACAAAACCACTTTGGTATTGTCCGAGCGCGACCGCGACCCCGGGTTCGGTCCAAACGTGAGCGCCAACAGTCACGCGAGTAGGGGAAACGTAGGATCAACTAAGAACAAGAGACGGCCCGGGCAGTTTTCAGAATTTAGCAGAGCTAATCCACTGCCAATACCAGGATGGTCGTGTCATCGAACTGCTCTACATCGTCGGCCCACTCGACAATTCTCTCAGATATCGACGTACCATTTGCTTTTGCCGTAGCTCGTTTGGGCAGAGACTTACAGTAACTCATTAGTCTTTCTTCGCCAAACGACTCTCCCTGGGAATTGAGAGCGTCCGTAACGCCGTCGGTATAAACGACAACCGTACTGCCCTTCGACAAGTTGACCTGAAGCGCCTGGTAGTTCGTCTGGGGGAAAAGGCCTACCGGCAGATCGCCTCCCGGAAGCTGGGTGACATCCCCTGCTGCTGAAATCAGTATTGCTGGGCAGTGCCCGGCATTAATGTAACGAAGTACTTTGCTGCGCGAATCAAACTCACCGTAGAACATAGTGACATAGCGACTGTCTCCAAACCGGCCATGAAAATCCCGGTTGAGCGCGGCTATGAAAGGTCCAGGTGCAGTCCGAGAACTCGACTCATCCAAAGCAAGAAGCCGGCCATGCGCCAGCGCCTGCAGATGAGCCATCATCAATGCCGCCGAGACACCCTTCCCACTTACATCCGCACACAGCAAACCAAGCTCGTGCTTAGTAAACGAGAAAAACTCATATAAATCGCCGCTCACTATCCGAGCGGGTTTGTTTACGCCCCACAAAGTAACACCAATCGAGACGGTCGCCTGCTGAGGGTAAAGGTGTTCCTGTACCTCCCGAGCTAACGCAAGATCCCACTCCAGAAGCGCAGTCTGTTTCTCTTGTTCACGCAGGGTCTGAAGATCGTGCGTCATGCCGTTGAAGACGGAGGCCAGCGTTCCAAGTTGGTCGCCGCCGGGAATTGAAACTCGAATCGAGAAATCACCTTTGCCGACGCGGTGCGCCGCACGACTCAAGCCGTCGATTGCGGCTCCAATACGATGACTAAGCCGGATGGACAGAACTAAGCAGGATACATAGACAATGACTAGGGCGAACGTGATGGCCCCGAACGGCGCAACCCAGGAGGCTGGCTGCAAGCCCATGCGGCTCAAGTCTGCGAGTGTCCGGGTGTAACTGAGGCGCACTTGACAGATCACCCAATCCTCCCGCGAACCTGTCTGCCAATTGCGGGCGGTGACGACCACGGGAATTGCCCGTCGCGAGCCGGGGATGAAATTGGCAGTGATCTCGCCGTATATCCCTTCGCTCGCTCTGTAGGGGCGCAGCATAACAACGTGATGCTTCAGAAGCTCTAAACCGGCTGCCTTGGACAACTGCTCAAGAAAAGGAAGGGTTACTGGAGTATCGGCAAGGATTCCAATATGACACTTGTCTCGTTGTATCTCGTGGTAGAAGCGGATAGCAAGCCGGCCGCGATCAATGACCATTCCAGTGAATAAAGAGGATTTAAGCCACTTCGGCCTCGCCGAAGCAGCCACAATCGTGGTTCGGCTTTCCGGCCAGACAGCACTTAGATAGCCGGAGATCAGCTGGAACCGCGATACAGGCGTAATCCGTCCTTCGATCCGTTTGAGAGCGGTCGTGTTCAGTCTGGTGTCATTTTCAACGATTGCCCTTATCCGCTCCTCTATAAGGTAAGAACTCTCACGCCTCACCACGACGTTGAGCACAGCAACCGAAAAAGATGCGATCAATATCGTCGAGAGAACGCCGAAGAAGATGAGGATGAGAAGCATCCTCCAGCGAATTACATTCCAGAGTTTGTGGATGTTGAGAAAGAAATGGCGCGGGGAACTTCTAAACATTCACTTGATTGGCTAACACCTGCTCCCAAATAGCCTTTTCTTCCGGACTGTTACTTAATGACACTGCTATTGATCGTTCCCGTGAATGCCTACTCATTCTGGCAGCGGGATCGTGGAGGCGAACACGCCCTCCGGATCGAAGCGACGCTTTAAGGTCCACACTCGAGCGCCGTTGGCTCCGTAAGCAATATCCGACTGTTTCATACAGATTAAAAAACCGCAACGGCGAATTCTATTCCCGCTTCATGAGAATTGACCGCAGTGCATGTGAGACCATCGGAAACGCGGATCGTTACTCTGTGCTGGTAAAGCGCTCTCGCGATCGATGTCCCATCGGCCACAAGCCTCCGTTAGCGACGTTTCAGTTGTCGATTTCCGCAATGGAGTCTGCCAGATATTTCGAAGAAGTCTTAGCGCCCAACCCTTGACCGCCTTGTTTTCCCAAGCCGGTCCTTAGCAGCGATGCCTACAAAGCTATGGCTGTTACCTTGTCATTGCTCTATACCGCCCGGGAGTGATGCCGAGTCGTCGTACAAAGAGACGTCGCAACGTCTCACCGTTCTCAAAACCGGTCTCGAAGGCAACGCCGTCCACGGTAAGGTGAGTCGATTCCAACTGGGATCGAGCGGCCTCGAGACGAAGAGTTTCAATGTGCTTCGCCGGCGTTTCGCCAACCTCCCGCCTGAAAATCCGTGCAAAGTTGCGAGGACTCATGGCCGAACGCCTAGCGAGAGTTCTGATGGACAGATCTTGCTGCAAGTTATCAGGTAGCCATCTGAGAAGATCAGCGATCGGGTTTGCAGGCATGGCCTGTGCCCGGAGGGCGGAGCTTATCTGAGGTGCTCCGCCAGAACGCCGCAGATGAAGTAGCATCGATCGAGCGACTTCAATAGCCACGGAAGTTCCCAAGTCCTCTTCAATCATTGACAACGCCAAGTCGAGGCCGGCTGTCGCTCCTGCGCATGTATATAAGTTCGCGTCGCGTACATAGATGACATCACGTTCGAGAACTACATGGGGATATCGGGTCGAGAACGTGTCGTGGAGTTGCCAATGGGTAGTTGCCCGCTTCCCGTTCAGAAGCCCGGCTTCGGCCAGGAGGAGGGCACCACTCGAAACAGTTCCGATCCGACGGCTCTGGGACGCTTGCCATCGAAGCCACGTCAGGAATAGTTCTTTGTGCTCAGTCGCGGTGTGATCATCGGAACCGGCAACAAGGAGCGTATCCGAAATGTCAAAGCACTCCTGATATGCCGAAGCTGCTTGCATGACAAGCCCGCCACAGTCTGTCAGATTTCGATCGGGGCCGCCTGATACGACTCTTACTTCATACTCCGGGCCTGCACGAGCCAACTGATTCGCTTCACTGAACGCCTCTAGAAGTGCTACGACGTCCAATCTCTTCGCCGGCTGTACTGCGACGATCAGGATTAATCGATGGCGCTTTAGTTCCTTAACCGAAGCGAGATTTGAAGGAAGTGCCTGGAAGGCATCACGTTCTTGATGTTGCAGGGCATGTGCCACCCCTTCAGAGTGCGAAAAAACCAATCAAATGTGTATAGCGCGATGGTGCGGTCGCGGGGCCCCAACTTTAGTGGGGGCTGACAGCTCAGTTTTCATAGGCTCGTTTTGCTTTCAAAGCGACGGAGAGTAAAGTGCCCCGACCGGGAGAACTCTGCATCTCAAACGTTGCCCGGAGTCTCTCGGCGCGCTCTGACATGCCTCGAACGCCCCAGTGGCCATGGCCCATGTGTGCATGACCAGGTTGTATGTCAAAACCCGTTCCGTTGTCATAACAGTGAAGCGTGAAATCCCGCCGGCCATAGCGAACACAGACCGAGATTTCCGTCGCCCGCGCGTGCCGAAAGGCGTTAATGACGGCCTCCCTCGCAATGAGAAAGATTTCGGAGGCGATGTGCGGGATGAGAGTCTTCACAGATCCCAAACAGGAGACGGTGTAGTTGACCTCTCTGGAAGTGTTGAGGTCGTCTCCAAGTGATTCTAACGCTAAACAGAGCTCCTCGCCTGTGAGGTTTTGGGCGCGAAGACCTTTGACCCGGTCCCGACCTTCCAAAATAATCTTGTCCGCCGTAGACAACGCTTTCTCCAGTACAACCTTCGATTCGTGATTCTCAGGTACTCTCTCTGCGGCTGCATGAAAGGTCAGAAGAAGACCCTGCACGCCTTGAAGCAATGTATCGTGCAAATCCCTCGCGATATTTATGCGCTCATCGGCTCGCTCTTCAGCTCGTTCTCGAATAGCAGCCGCTTCAAGTCTCAAGCGGGCGTGTATAGCGAGCCACAGTAGCACCAAAATCACAAGCGCACAAAGTAGTTCGAACCAGAGCTGTTGGTAGAAGCGTGGCAACACCGTAAAAGGAGCAGAGATCACTGGCTTACTCCACACACCATAGGCGTTCTCAGCCATTACCTCAAATCTGTATTTTCCTGGGCGCAGATGTGTATAGATAGCTTCCGTTCGCGAACCGGCGTTTTGCCATGCCGGATCGTAGCCGTTGAGCCGGTATCGGTATGAGACACGTCGCGGGTTTTTGAAGTCCACGCCGATGTAGTTGATGGTGAGAATTCGTACGTTCGGGGGAAATATCCCTTTCGTGCTCATACTGCGAGAATCCGCGCTGATGCCTCGAATTGATAAGAGGGGCGGGGGAGAAGGTCGCAGTGCGGACGGGTCTAGCGATACGACGCCGTTGAGTGTTGAAAACCAGAGACGGCCGCTTGAGTCGACCTGAGCTTTGCTGCTGAATAACCCGGGAAACGACGGACCAACGATATCTCCTTCGCGGATGTCGTTGGATACAAGCCGGTATCGTGAATCAGCAATGGCTCGTTTAACCTCGGACGACGCTAACCTCACAACTCCCGCGGCGCTGTTAATCCAGACGTCGCCATTTTTCGACTCAGTTAGGCCGGTGGTCAAGGCCGCGTGTTCGGGTTTCGCGAAGGCAACCATTTGGAATCGAGCGCCTTGCTTGATCGCAATCCCATTCGCCCCGTACGCAAAGAGACCGTAGCCGGTCTCGGTAAAGCCCAGCGTGCGTCCTATGCCAGGCCTTCCAGTCGTCAATTCTCTTAACTCAGATCCTTCGACGATGCCGATTTCATCACTACCGCGAAATCCGAGTAAGACCTGTCCTTCGCGACCGCTATACATGGCGGTAACCTCGGGCATTTTCTGCTTGGCCAGATATCGCTGCCAGCGCCCGTTGCCTAACATCCATAGCGAACGCCCAATGATGCGGCCAGACACGGCAGCCACAATCTGTCCGTCCCTTGTTCGAATGCTCCCTGTAATCATGTAGTGGTTGCGATAGCCCTGGAGCTCGGGTATGGGGGGCAAAAGGTCAATACGACCAGCCCGGAGCAGGGCAAGTCTGTGTTGAACAAGCATTGTCACACTACCGTCAGCCGAACAGAAGAGGTTCTCTACACCTTTACCGGCGGGATGTTTGTGAGCACCGTTATCCCAACGATATAAAAACTCATCCGGGCCATTCATCCAAAGAACTCCTGCAGAGTCGATGCAGCTATGCCAAGCTCCAACCGACGCACCCGGCAATGCAGGAACTAGGGTCGAGACGGTAAACTGTTCCAGTCCCCCCGAACCGCCGAGCCATATACTTCCGTCCGATCCTCGAATGAAAGCGCGACTTCCCGATAGTTCAGCCCCAGCCGCCAGTTGAATTTGGTCAGGAAAGCTTCGAACGTTACAAAGTCGCTTGGTATCCAGATCGTCCTTTTCAAGATGCAAAAGGATGTTGTTTGTAGTCAGCACCCATAGCGACCCGTTGGGTTCAGGAATTGCATCCGTCACCCCTTCGTCAATGTCCGGAGCCAGAATTGCTTGCCCATCATGATTCAAATGTTGTAAATGGCGGACAGGATGTTGCAAAATCCTTGGACCCGAACTGGAGATCCAAAGGTCTCGATGAAGTCCTTCTTCGAAGGTGGCGTCTCCATATACGTAGATGGAGGTTGGCTCGAACTCATGACTGAGCGAAGTGCGCCGGTAAAGCCTGTCATCGACGATAAGCCAAGTTGTGTCCGAAGAGTCCACGTAGAGCATTGTGATGTGTCCGGACCCATTCCCGGGACACGAGACGGAACGCCAGATGCCATCTGGAGTAAGGGAGACAAGTTGCCGTTCGTTAAGCACTGCCCATAGCGTGCCCTCCGATGCCTGTTGTGGAAACTTGAGCTCCTCAAGGTAAGGCGATTCCACGCGATCGAATATCTTCAGTTGCCCCTCATGAAGCCGTCCCGGTGGTCCATGGAAGCCGAACATCCACAAGTCGCCGCCCTTACTGACGAACAAAAAATGGAAGCTTTGCGAAAAGAATCGTCCGGAATCTTCGTCTGTGCGAAAAGGTGAGAAGGTAATTCCATCGAACGTGTATAGTCCGCCGAGGGACGCAATCCACAAGAGGCCATCCGGAGTTTGCGTCATCGCCTGAATACCTTGCGGTGCGCCATCACGTCCAGACCATGACATATGGACCATTTGCGAGATCGGCTGCACTTGCGCCTGGAGCATTACCCCACTGAGAAGCCAGAACAAAATAAGCCTCGAGATACAAAGTGCGCGAGGACTCCAGCGATTAAATGCATCCGATGCTGGGGCATCTTTGCGCTGCATCGCCTTGAACTGCCGCCTTCGAACTTCTATGCACGCAAGCCCCACACGAGAGATCACAACTCGAAATAGCCCCGCTGCAGTGCAATCGTTACTGCGTGCGTACGGTCACTGGCCTGCAATTTCGACAGAATACTCGTCACATGTCCCTTGACCGTATCCTCACGTATTTTTAGCCGATCCGCGACTATCTTGTTCGAACATCCGCCAGCGATCAAGCGTAGAACATCCAGCTCGCGCGGCGTAAGTGATTCGTCTGCGGTGTGCCTTGCCAAATCGGCCGCGACCTCTGCCTGAATCGGCTTCTCTCCAGCATGCACCATGCGTATTGACGCGCGGAGGTCTCTCCGAAGAGACGCTTTCAGCAGGTAACCTGTCGCACCCGCCTTCAACGCGCGCGTAGCCTGGACGTCGCCGGCGTAGGTCGTCAGCACGATGATCCGCGCTTCTGGGTGCTCAACTCTTATCTTCTCGATTACGGAAATACCGTCCATATCTGGAAGTTTAAGGTCGAGCAGCACGATGTCGGGTCGCAATCCCTCAAAGAGAGTGATTGCCTCTTGTCCGGTTCCACCTTCGCCAACGAGTGTCATATCGTCCTGACATTCGATCATCGAGGCTAATCCATCTCGAACCACTGGATGGTCATCGATTACCAGCACGCGAATCTTCGTATTCGCTTCGGGCATATCTTCCTCCTTTCAATCGAGTGGACAGGGACTCAAGACATTACATTGCCACCCATTGGCTCAACGGCCACTGCTCAGGCCAGCGGCGTGCGCCTTTGCCATCTTCGTTCGATGCTCGCACCCCAAAAATCAGTATTGAGGGCAAGTGATTTGGCCTTCGTCGAGCCATTTTTGGCAGTTAACGAACGTCAGCGACTCTCGCCGGGTACATACCATCTCAGCAGCAGAGTCGTGCGATCCGCTACGGGACGATCGCTTCCTGGAAGCCGGTAACGTAATCGCGGGTAAAACTATCTCGTTGGAGCTTCTCGTACTGCCGACCGCGGTGGGTATTGAGCCTATGATCGCCTATCCGCACAGAGGCATTAGCCCTCAAGCCTTGGGCTCTCGGCGATTCACGCGTCCGTAGGCGGAAACGATCCAGCCGAGCGTGTCGCCAAGCGCGCTTCACATCGGAACGGGGGTGACGGGCGGTGGGATTGAGACTCAACTTCTAGATGGGTGTGAATGCCATGAACACATCGTCCTTCGAGTGTTTGTGTCGTCCTAATCCAGTTACGCTAGCATCAAAGGATTCCATTTGTGGTCATTCATTGTGCATGATCCAGAGGAGCCGCCGCTGTTCGCTTGCCCTCCGAGTGAGAGAAACGTTCCAAACTGTTTCGAGGTTCGAAAGCAAGGAACGGGAAATCGACGGCGTGTTTGCTTGAGCAGTTGTGGTACCTCGCTAATCGTCTTAGTCGGATTTAAAAGTGAAGGAGTTGTCTTCATGGAGATGTTTCGGGGAAGTTCAGAGTCTCAGCAATCTGAGCGTCGGCAACACGGAAGAGTGTGCTTACGGCTGAGCCTTTTTCTGGCGATTTCCGTTCTGCCTTTGTGCGTCTTGCGAGCACAAGTGGATGCGGGCTCGATCGTAGGCACGATCCGCGATAGCAGCGGTGGAGTGCTTTCAGGCGCAAAGGTTACCCTGCGCAACGAGGATACGGGAGCGACTGCCGAGACCAAGACCTCTGCATCTGGCGAGTACACGTTTGATCCGATTCGCATCGGCCATTACACCGTAACCGCTGAGTTCACCGGCTTTCAAAAAACAGAGCAGCCGAAGATCACCGTGACCGTACAGCAGCATGTATTGGTAGATCTGACAATGCAACCGGGCCAGACAACCCAGACCCTGGTTGTCAACAGTGAGGTTCCGCAGCTACAGACTCAGGATGCGTCCGTCGGGCAAGTTATTCAGGCCAAGACGATCAACGATCTTCCCCTAAATGGCCGTAACTTTACTTTTCTCGCTCAACTATCAGCCGGCGTGACTCAGAATCAGAATGACAGCCGCGGTCTTGGCGCCAGCGGTGCCTTTACTGCTAATGGCCTGCGACCATCGCAGAACAACTACCTGCTGGACGGGATCGACAATAACTCGAATCTCGTTGATTTTCTCAACGGTACTTCTTTTGCCGTTTTGCCGCCCGTAGATGCTATTGAGGAGTTCCGGGTTCAAACCAGCGACTATAGTGCGGAACTAGGCCGTAGTGCGGGTGCCGTGCTCAATGCCACTATTAAATCCGGTACCAATCAGCTACATGGTAATGTTTGGGAATTTCTTCGAAATGACAAGCTAGACGCTTCTAACTTTTTCGAGAATTCGGGCGGACTCACGAAAGGCGAATATCGCCAGAACCAGTTTGGCTTTACTCTCGGCGGTCCGATCAAGAAGAACAAAACCTTTTTCTTCGTGGATTATCAGGGCACGCGGATCCGGCAAGCGCTGACCACGGTCAGTACCGTTCCGACAGCTCAGGAACGAAATAGTGGATACACAGACCTTTCCGAACTGCTTACTCAGGGCGGCACTAGAACCGATGCGGCGGGAAACACTTACGCTTTGGGACAGGTTTTCGACCCTTCAACTACACAGGCATCTGGCGACGGTTTTATTCGGCAACCATTTTTGAACAACCAGTTGCCGGCCGGTCGAATTGATCCGAACGCCGTTAAGCTCCTGAACCTCTATCCGAGCCCGAACGCCCCTGGGTTGTTTTACAACTACACGAGCGACCGCGTGCTCAGCAATGATGTCGACCAATTTGACGTGCGCGGAGATCAGAACTTCAGCGATAAGGACATTCTTTTCTCTCGCGTTACCAATGTCAGGAATCCGCAGTTCATACCCGGCCCATTCCCTGGCATCGCGGATGGTGGCGGATTCGGTAGTGGAGATCAGAATGCGACTTCCTGGAATGGCGTGCTCAGCGAGACTCACACCTTTTCGCCAACGATGGTGAATGAGGCGAGAATCGGAGTCAACCGGATAGCGAGCACCCGTGCACAGCCCAATGCGACGACCTATGGCATTCCAGAGCAGTTCGGCATTGGAGGGGTCTCGCAGGCGACCAGCAACGGCGGCCTGCCCTCGCTGACTATCACCGGCCTCTCCACGCTTGGCAGCAGCGGTTATCTACCATCCATTGAGACCAGCACCGTGGGCCAGTTCAGCGATACTCTCACCAAGAACACCGGACAGCATAACTGGAAAACGGGATATACGTTCCAACGCCTTCGGTTCGCCGTTCTTCAGCCCCCCGCTGCTCGCGGTAATTTCTACTTCCAGGGAAACTACACCGATATCCCGAACTCCACGTCCGGGAACACCGGCATCGCGCAGCTACTATTGATTCCGACGCGCGGATCAGTTTCCGGCGGGACGGATTTTCTGGGTGGTCCGGACTTTGTTTCCGAATCTAACTACGCCAACACAGATTCCAAACGCAACTACAACGCGCTGTTTCTGCAAGACGATTGGAAAGTGACAAACAAGCTAACGCTGAACTTGGGAATACGATGGGAGTACTTCGGACCCCTGGTGGAGCGCTATGGAGCACAATCGAATTTCCAGCCGAGCGCCAGTGGCGGTGCCGAATACCTCATTACCAAGAAGCGCTGCAATACTCCTCTGAATCCCGACTTCATCAGCGTCGCTGCTGATAACGGCGTCACCATCACTTGTTCGTCGCAGCCTGGTCTGCAGAGCGTGCAGAAATTTAACTTCTCGCCGCGAGTGGGATTTGCATATCTATTGAGCAACAAAGTGGTCGTCCGCGGCGGCTACGGTATTTTCTACGGTGGTTTCGAAAACTCATCTCAATACAACTGGGGCAGTTTTCCATTCCAATATCACCTCGACTACAGCAACACCGTTCCGAATCAGCCGATCATTTTTCCAAACGGCGCCAACGCGACGCTCGAGACCGGACTTAGCGGAATCAATCTCAGTCCAGCGGAGGTCAGCCCATATGGCATCACATTTCAGGGTGAAGACTACAATATCCCAACGCCCTATACTCAGAGCTACAATCTGGCCGTTCAATATCAATTGGCTCCCAACGATTCTTTCCAGGTCGGTTATGTGGGGAATACGGTGCGGCATCTCGGCGTGTACGTGAATGCGAACAGTCCGCAAGTGATGCTGCCCCCTGCCGCCGATAGTCTCGCCAATGCGCCTTTCCAGAACTTCTCGTCGTATGACAACTACACGCGTTTTCAAGGTAACAGCTCCTACAACGGTCTGCAGGTCACATTCGAACATCGTCTGAGCTTCGGGTTGTCAACGGTAGCAAATTACACGTGGTCAAGATGCCGGACGGATGCCACCGACTTACTTAACGAGACGAACTATGGTTATCTAGCACCTAACCTGCTTGGTTTCGGGATCCAGGGCGATTATCAGCTCTGCAACTACGACATCAAGAACGTGTTTCATCTTAGTGGTACCTACGACTTGCCTGTCGGCCGGGGGCGGCAATTCCTGCGCAACAGCAACAAAATAGTCGAGGCCGCTCTTGGTGGATGGAGCACGAATTTCATCCTCACGCTGCAAGGTGGGCAGCCCGGTACGGTCGGCTGTCCCATTACGACAGCTTCCGGCTTCGGGTGTATCGCTTTCATGGTTCCTGGAAATAGCGTCTATGCAGCGCACAAAAGCGTCGATGGATGGTTGAATCCATCTGCCTTTGCCACGCCTCCCGTGGCCACCCAAATAGGTCAGACTGATTTCAGCCCGCTGGGGGGAGCGCCCACACAATTCTATGGGCCCGGCTTCCACCGGTTGGATTTCTCCGTCTTCAAGAGCTTTCTGATCACGGAACGTGCAAGGATTGAATTTCGGTCTGAGTTTTTCAATTTGACAAACACCCCGAATTTCGCTAATCCATCATATTTGGATTACACAAATCCGACGACGTTCGGAAAGATTACGGCAACTCGTGATGGCCAGAATGATCAACGCGAAATCCAGTTCGCCCTCAAGCTCTACTTCTAGGAGAGTACACGCTGAGCGTGGAGCGTGAGGATGTGACTACGCAGCCGGAAGGCGACCCTCCGGCTGTCGAAGCGCATGTTGCGGATGACATCGGCCGCTTGTGCAGCGACCTGGAGCGCCTGGCTGAGCGTGTGTATTCAGAGGAGGGTATTCCCATGGTCCTGGTCTGTGAAAACCTGGTAACGGACGAAACAGCGCCGGCACTAACGCAGATGAACGGGGATTTTGCAGAAGCCCTTTGCCGGGACATAGCTGCCTGGCACCGTCTTCGGCCTGACGCGCCCGTGACAGATGTTGCCAAAATTGTCGAGGTGCTGGCTGAACGCAACTTTGCGGCAGGCGGGGAAACGCAAGATTTGTGAACGTGTCGCCCACGTTCGAAGAACGGGCTGCGGTCCTCCACAAACTGTACGGCTCGAAGCCGCTGGTCCGAGTGTTAAATTTTCACAATACGTCGCGAGAACACGCTTCCCACTACGACGAGCTGCTGGCGAAATGCAGCCAGTGTTTTTCTTCGGTCAACGAGGAAGAGTTAGGAGAGCACTTCATCAGCGGCAAATGGCGCAAGCCGAAGCCCGGTCTGATTGTTGCTTCTTACGAGGGGTATCGAAACAACTACGACGTGCTTGCGCCCTTGCTTGAACGACATGATTTCGTCGGCTGGTTTTTCATCGTAACGGGATTTGTAGAGCTGCCTATTGTGGAGCAGCAATCCTTCGCCGAGAGCCATCGTATTTGGATGCGAAAAAAAGACTATGGCGACGATGGGCGTTACGCAATGTCTTGGGATGAGGTAAGGGAACTCGACCGGAAGCATGTTGTGGCGAGTCACACCCGCACACATGTCAGGCTGGCGACCCTGGACTCGGCAGCGTTGGCGTCAGAGATACTCGGCCCTCAAGAGGATCTGCGCAAACAGCTGGGGCATCGCGTGCGCTCCTTTGCTTCCTTAACGGGTGTTGCATTCGGTGAAATCCCGGATGTTGACCGTCTAATTTCAAATGCCGACTACGATTTTGTCTTTTCTAGTTTCCGAATTCAGCGGGTGCGAAGAAGCGATTGTTGCTGACGGCCTTGCTCGTTCACTCCTGGGATCCCTGTCTAAACGGCCCAAACGGCGAGTATCAAAGCCGTGCATACAGGTGCAATCTGGATACTCGGGCTGTCTCCCGGTTCTAACACCGCCGTATCCCAGGATTCGATTGCACGGGAAGATCCTGGGATATCCATAATCGTCGCGACACCCTCGTCTGGTACGGTCCTGACATGCCACAGCGCTTCGCAGTCGGCCTCTGAAAGAGCTGGCGGCTCGCAAGCCAGCGGGATATCGTCGGTCATCGCTGCTGTCAGCCGCAAGCGCAACCGTCGCGCATACGAGAGTTCCTCCAACAGCACCATGTTTCCGGCCGAACGTATTTCACCGCCAATCTTGAAAGCAGCTGCGGGAGGGCCATCTGGCGGCGTAGCTCGTGCGTAGGCAACCTCCGCCGTAGCAATGGGAGTGAGCCGATAGGCAGAATGGGGCGGCATGTAAGCCACGCAGCCATCTGCTTGTGAGTCAAGCATTGCACTTAGCGTGAAGCGGTGCGATTCAACGCCAGAGCTGTCACCGCTGACAAGAAACTCGATGGATCCCTCGAGAACAACGACGAACACTTCGTCCTCCTCCGCGTGTCCCTCGATGACGGTCTCTGGTTCAAAGCGGTAGATCCTTAGTGAACGCAGATTGCTGAATCCCGTCTTTGCCTTGTCAATATCCACGGGACGCTGAACGGGTCGCGGCACACCGGGGATTGTGATACGCCGAGCGTGGTCCGCCTTGATCAGCTTCATGACCGTAACCTACGCAAACTGTGGAACGTGAGGTTTGTGGGCCTCGATGAGTTCACGTGCGAGCGCGGCTGCTGCGTCCGGCTCGGATACCGCGCCATCGGCCAGGAGCGCTTCCACAAACAGGTCGAATCGGCCGGTTAGAGCCGCTTCAACCGTCACTTCCACGGCTGCAATTTTCGAGAGCAGTTTGGCGGTGAGGGCGGGAGGCAGCGCTTGAGCCTGCAGCGGTGTGAAGCCGGTCGCGCCGGCGGCGGCGGGCATCTCGAGTACAGTGTGCGATGGCAGGTCGGGAACAGCGCCCTGGTTCGGCATGTTCACCGAGAACACCAAGCGCTTATCACTGAGAAGCGACTGCATGATTTGCAGCAATTGCTCTGATTCTCCGGGCACATTTTCGAAATAAGAGAGAGGTAACGGATCTGGAGAGCGGGCTACGGCCAACATCTCCTCAAACCATCGATCACCCAGTGCAATACGGGCATCGATGGGGAATGCATCGACGCCCAATGTGTGGCCATAGTATTGACCATGTGGAAACCGCTCTGGAAAGAACTCTGTGATGTGACGATCCAGCGCAACCGGGAAGAGACCATATCGCTCAAAGATGGACCAGGCGAATGGATCGTCGGAATAGCGCGACGCGCGTCCGGTAACCGTGTTAGGCCAATCAGTTTTGTCATGCAGTTCCGCCTCTAGAAGCGGTCGCTGTTCATCGAGCTTGGCTTTGATCAAGGGTTTTGCATCTTTGCCGTTTTGGCGAATATGCGAAAGGAAAGTGAGATGATTCAGGCCAACACCGAAACTGGTCAGTGTGTCTTTTTCGACACCCAGGAAGCGCTCGAGGACGCCCTCCACGTAGAGCACCCCATGACACAGCCCGATCACAGGCACGCCTGTTTTGAGTCGTACCGCGCGACAGACTGCCGTCATCGGATTGGAATAGTTTAAGAGGTATGCTTCGGGGCAGAAGTTAGCAACGTCCTCCGCAATCGCGACCATTTGTGGGATCATTCGCATCGCGCGTGAGATGCCACCCGGCATCATCGTATCGCCGACCGGTTGGAAGATGCCGTGCTTGCGGGGAACCTGTACGTCGAGTTCCCATCCGCGGCGGCCACCAACAGCAATGGTCGTGACGACGAAATCGGCGCCGGGCAAAACCTTTTTTCGGTCCGTGGTTGCGACGATCGGTAAATCAACTTTCTTGAGCGCCAGCATCTTGCGGACCAGTTTTTCGACCGCATCGAGCGTGACTGGATCGATGTCAACAAGCGCAAGCTCCCATCGGTCGGCCTCTCCGCTCAAGATCAGATCCGAGACAAGCCGCTGTGTAAACACGGTGCTGCCGGCACCGATCAATACAAGTTTGAAGCGATCAGTCAAGCGCGCGTCTCCTTTGGCAAGTATTCATAGTCATGATCACGGGTCTGGGGACCACGCATCCGGATTGATTGTGTCTTGCGGCAATACGCCGTTTAGAACTTCGAGCGCGTTCCGCGCAGCTCTAACGGCCGCACCCGTCTTCCCGCCGATTGTCAAACCAGCCTGGTGGGGCGTGAGGACGACATTATCGAGAGCAAAAAGCGGCGAGCCGAAGAGAGGCTCCTTTTCGAAGACGTCGAGGCCAGCGCCCGCGATGCGACGCGATTGCAGTGCGCTCACTAACGCACTTTCGTCGATCAGTTCGCCGCGAGCAATGTTAATCAGGTAAGCGGACGGCTTCATCAGCGCCAACTCGTTCGCCCCGATCATGTGATGTGTCTCCTTGTTGAGGGAAGCGAACAAGCAGACAACGTCAGCCAACCGTAAAACCTCGTTTAATGAAGCATATTCAAAACCGAGAGCCTCGGGAAGTGCAGGATCCTCCCTGCGAGTTTGAACCAGAATGCGCACGCCGAAAGGCCGCAACCGTTTGACAAAGGCTGTCGCAATCTGGCCGAGCCCAACGACGCCGATCGTTGCTCCGTGCAAATCCATGCTGGTATGCGTGCGAGCGCACCACAAACCCGACCTGATAGCACCATCGCCGATTCGAATTTGCCGCACAACGCAAAGCATCAATCCGATAGCAAACTCGGCACACTGCTCGGCGTTCACGCCTTTGACATTGGTCACGAGCACGCCGCGACGAGTAGCTTCATCTACATCGACGGTATCCGAGCCTGACGTATGCAGCGCGAGCACGCGCAGGTTTGGAGCCAGCGAAAATGCGGCGGCATTTACCCCAAGGACGCGGCCCATAACTACGGCATGTGCTTCTTCCAGGGCGAGGCGATGGGAGGCGGCGAGGTCAGGCCATGCTGTGAGGTCGTGAACGTAGGTGATGAAATGACCCGAGCGGTCGAGTGTCGTGACAGCCTCGGGCAGCTTATGAAAACTATCCGAGATGACCAAGATACGGCGTGGATCCATGGAAGTTCTTTTGTTCAGGCCGCAGCGACCCGGAGGCCGTGCACGTTAAATACGTGACCGAAACCAGGAGCGGGCTTGAGGTGAAGCGGTTGACCCGGAGTGAGCTTCAC
>JAVHMZ010294347.1:0-20315 GCA_034782995.1 Amazona versicolor
CGGCCGAACCGCGCCTCGCGGTTAGCTCCTCTTCCCATCCACGCCTGAAGACGCACGTCTTCACTGCCATCGTGGTCCTCGCGAACGTTTTGGGAGATTCGTTCCTGCGCATCGGGCTGCGCCACAGCGGGAGCCTGGTCGCCGCGCCGCCGCTCGCTTATATCTCTGCTTTGTTTCACCCATGGGTAGCGGCCGGCGTCAGTCTGCTCGTAGTCTGGATGCTCTCCCATATGGCGCTCTTAAGCTGGGCCGATCTGAGCTACGTTCTGCCTGTCACCTCGATCGGATACGCGCTGGTGGCCGTCTCGGGACGACTGTTTCTCCACGAAACCGTTTCTCTCTCCCGCTGGGCAGGCATCGCGCTGATCGTTGGCGGCGTCATCCTGGTCGGCCGGACGGACTTCAATACGACCAAGGTTGGAAAGGAATGAAGTGGGTCCTGGTCGCGGCCATCGTCGCGTGTACGACTATCGGCGAGATCCTGCAGGCCAAAGGCATGCGTCAGCAGGGGGAGATTGACGACTTCCACTTCGGCGCTCTCAGGCGCGTGCTGGCCGCCATGGTCCGCAATCGTCTTTTGGTTTTGTCCGTGCTCTGCATGGCTATCTCTTTTTTCAGCTTCATGGCGCTCCTCTCGATCGCCGACGTTTCGTTTGCTGTCCCGGCCACCGCGGCCAGTTACGTGTTGGAAACCGTGCTGGCGAAATTGGTCCTCCGTGAACGTGTAACACCGCGCCGGTGGGCGGGCGCCACTCTGGTTGCTTGTGGCGTGGCGCTTCTCTCCACTTGAGACTTCTGTTCGCCCTGCCGGCGCTGGCCTGCTCGGCTTATTGGGCCCTCGCGCTCTACGCGGCACGGAAAAAATTACGCGAACCCATTCACGGTGGCGGCTACGCTCCTCCGGTCTCGATTCTGAAACCGATCCGCGGCCGCGATGATGGCTTTTACGACTCCATCGCGTCCCATGCTCGTCTCCGCTATCCGTCTTTCGAGATCTTGTTCGGCGTGCGCGACCCGCTCGACCCGGCGCTCGCCGATATCGAGCGGCTGATCGGCGAATTTCCCGACCTCCCGATCCGCGTGATTCGCGACGCTCCGGATCCGCCCAACGGCAAAGTGGGCATGCTCATCTCGCTCGCCGCGGCAGCAACCCACAACGTGCTCTTGGTGAACGATAGCGACATCCTGGTCGGTCCGGACTACCTGTCTCGCGTGATCGCACCTCTGGCGGACCCAGCCGTTGGTTTGGTGACCTGCCTGTACAGCGGGCGCGGCCAATCTTTCCCGACCCTCTTCGAAGCGCTAGGACTAACGGTAGAGTTCATTCCCGGCGTGCTGGTGGCGCGCACGGTGGGCGTCATCGAGTTCGCCATGGGTTCCACCATGGTGTTCCGGCGCGAGCAACTCTTCGAGATCGGCGGCTTCGAGGCGATCGCCGGTTACTTGGCGGATGACTACCAACTCGGGCTGCGCATCTCGAAAACGGGCCGCCGCGTGGTCATCTCTTCCGAGACAGTCGAGACCAACCTGGGCTCGGGCGGCTGGAGAGAAGTCTGGAAACACCAGGTTCGTTGGGCCCGCACGGTGCGCGTCTCCCGGCGGGCAGGTTACGTAGCTTCCGTCGTCACCCATGCCACCACGTGGGCGCTGGTGGCGCTCGCCGCGGGCGCATGGCCGGTCGCACTTCTGTGTCTCCTGCTTCGTTTTGCCGCCGCCGCCGCCGTGGCGCGTCTTCTGCGCCAGCACCACTTTCCCTGGGTCCTGGTACCCTTCCGCGACCTCGCGAGTACGGCTGTCTGGGCGGCAGGCCTGGCCGGCTCCCATGTCGAGTGGCGCGGTCACAAGCTAAAGCTTCTATCCGAAGGCCGTCTCGCCGCGAAAACCGATGGTGCGTCTGGTATATTCAGCGGTGAACATGCTCCGAGGCTTTCGTGACTTCCTCCTGAAAACCAACGCGCTCGCGCTCGCCGTGGGCGTCATCATTGGAGCCGCGATCGGAAAGGTAGTCTCCTCGCTGGTTAGCGATCTGATGATGCCGATCATCAGCTTGCTCATCCCGGGCGGGGACTGGCGGTCGGCCAAGATCGTGCTTTCGAGCGGCACGGGGCCGGATGGCAAACCCGTCGTGAACTCGCTCAATTACGGCATGTTCATCGGCAACGTTGTCGACTTCGTGATTATCGCCTTTTGCGTCTACCTGATCACGCGCGCATTGCTCGAGCCGGCGCCTGCTACCAAGAGCTGCCCGAAATGCGCAGAGACCATCCCCGCCGCCGCGGTCAAATGTAAATTCTGTACTGCGGATCTCTAGCGTTGGAAGTAAGCCGCGTTGGTGGCGGTGAAGTGCTTCCAGTTGTCCGGAAGATCGTCAAGAGCGAAGATGGCGGAAACCGGGCATACCGGCACGCATGCTCCGCAGTCGATACATTCCACGGGATCGATGTAGATCATATCGACCTCTTCAAATTTCGGCTCGTCTTTCTTGGGATGAATGCAGTCCACCGGGCAAGCGTCGACGCATGCCGCATCTTTCACATTTATGCAAGGTTCCGCGATTACGTATGCCATATCTCTTGTGGGGAAAGCCCATTTATAGCACATCGGGGAATATCATGATGGTTACGTGCGCTTCGAGGATGAGCTCTCCGTCTTGCTTCCCCGAGACCTTCCTCACCGTGAACGGGTGATCGAGCTTTCCGCGCTTCACCTTGCGCTCATCCTGGAGACGAACCAGCACATGAACCTCACTCGAATCACGGATGGGCGGGAAGCTTGCATCAAGCACGTTCTGGATTCCGTGCTGCCCTGGCGTCATTTCACCCACGCGAGGAGCGTGCTCGATGCGGGAACCGGCGCGGGTTTCCCGGGAGTACCTCTGGCGCTGGCGCTGCCGAATATCACCTTCACTCTTGTCGAGTCCATAGGCAAGAAAGCTCGCTTCGTCGAAAGTGTGGTGGAGCGATTGGCGCTCGCGAATGCCGACGTGATCGCCGAGCGCGCGGAGGACGTGCTGCGTCATCGTCCCGCTGCCGTGATCACGACGCGCGCCTTCGCTCCCCTGAACCGTACCCTGCGGCTATTTGCTCCCGCATTGAAGCGCGGCGCTCGCGCCCTGCTGTATAAAGGCCCCGATGTCGATGCGGAGATTGCCGAAACCATGGCGGATGCGCAAAGAGAGAAGATCGCGGTCCGGATGCTCGAGCGTTATGCTTTGCCGGATGCGTGCGGCATGCGAACGCTGGTGGAGTTAACCTCCGCGTGAGCCCTCCTCTTGCGGCAGCGCCGTTTCAATATGTGCTGCTGGGTGGCGCGGCGCTCGCCGCCGGAGCCATGAATGCAATGGCCGGCGGCGGTTCGTTCCTGACCTTCCCGGCGCTCCTTGGGGTTCACGTTCCTCCCGTGAACGCCAACGCAACCAACACCGTCGCTCTGTGGCCGGGACAACTCGCTTCCATTTTCGGCTTTCGCGCCGATCTCGCCGCCATCCGCCACCTCCTGATCTGGACGGGTATTTCCTCCGCCCTGGGCGGGGTCGCCGGGGCGGTCGCGCTTCTCTCCACCGATCAAAAAACTTTCATGCGGCTGGTGCCGTTTCTTCTGCTGTTCGCTACCTTGTTGTTTGCCGCGAGCGGGCCGGTGAACCGGTGGTTGCGGCGGTTTCGAGCAGGTCACGGCGAGACTCCCGCTGCCCGCACGTCCCTTTCCCCGCTGGCCCTGCTGCTGCTGACTGCGGTGACGTTCTACATCGGTTACTTCGGCGCGGGCGCGGGCTTCTTGGTCATTACACTGTTCTCGCTTCTCGGCTTAACCAGTCTGAATGAGATCAATGCGCTCAAAGTGGTCTGCACCTCCATCGCGAACGGCGTGGCCGTGATCACCTTCATTGTGGCCGGAGCAGTCTACTGGAGAGACTGCCTGATCATGCTGTTATTCGCTGTTGCGGGAGGCTTTCTCGGCGCGACTTACTCGCGCAAGCTCAGTCCGGCGATCCTGCGCTCGCTCATCATCGTGATCGGCTTGGTGTTGTCCGTGTATTACTTCCTGCGGTAAGCGATTCGGGTACCATGGCTAGCATCGATTATCTTCTCAATAACATTTCGAGCGTAGGAGCCTTTCCATGTTAACGTCGCGAACGGCTGCATACGGAATCCTGGCAGTCTCGTGTCTACTGGGCGCTCTCCGCGCCCAAGTCGGCGGCGGCTCCATCGTGGGCACAGTCCGCGATGCGAGCGGCGCCCCAATCGCCAATGTCCGGATTGAAAGCCACAATCGGGAGACCAACGAAGTTCAGCGGGTCGTGACCAACAACGAGGGCTACTACGAATTTCCGCTTCTCCCCGCATCGCACTACCGGCTGGAGGCCGAGGCGACGGGCTTCGAGCGGCTTCGCGGGGCGGTGTTCGAGCTATTTACCGGTACCAGACCGCGCATCGATCTCCAACTGCAAGTCGGCGCGGTCAGTCAGACGGTGGACGTAAACGCCGCCGCGCCGCTGATCGACACCACAACCACCGATCTCGGGGTTGTGCTGACGCGCGCGCGCGCCGACGAGCTGCCTTTGAACGGACGAAATTTCCAAGAACTGGTCGGGTTGCAGGCCGGCGTGGTGAATGCGCCCGCAAGCGGCGCGGGTGGACGCGGGGGCGTCTCGTTTCACGGCTCCTCCGCGCTGGGCACCAATTTTCTTCTCGATGGCGTGGACATGAGCTTCGGCGAGGTAAATGGCGCCGCCGGTTTTCAATCGGCGGGCGGCGGTAGCGTCCTGATCAATACCGTTAGCGTCGAGGCCCTGGAGGAGTTTAAATCGACCGCGAGCGCTCTTTCGGCTGAATACGGCCGGGCAGGCGGCGGCGTGGTCAACATCACTACACGCTCGGGCAGCAACACGTTGCATGGAACTCTGTTCGAGTTTTTTCGCAATGACAAGCTGAACGCGAACGACTTCTTCTCCAACCGAGCCGGGCTTACCAGGCCGCCGCTCCGGTGGAATCAGTTTGGAGCCAATTTGGGTGGCCCGATCGTCCGCAACCGCCTCTTCTTCTTCTTTAACTACGAGGGCGCTCAGGTGAAACGGCAAAGCCAGGTAACCGGCAACGTAGTTACGCCCGCCCTGCTGGCCCTGGTATCGCCGGCGATTCGCAGCGCGTTAACTACGTTTCTTCCTTCGACGTTCGCCGCTACCTCCAATCCTTATATTGGGCTGCATACGCGGAACGACCGGCAGATCAATGATGAGAACACCTTCCTGACCCGCATCGATTGGCTGATCGGCAAGCAGCGCGTGGCCGCGCGCCACAGCTATAACGACCAGACGTATACGACGCCGAGTCTCGCGCCCGCCATTCCCACTGTGTACCCGCTTCGCTATAACAACTTCGTTCTCGAGCACACTTACAGCTTGGGTGCTACCGCCTTTAATGAACTTCGATTGGGCTTCAATCGCGTGGACCTGAACCGGAATCCGGCCGGCAGCGATACCATTCCCGCTTGGATCAGCGTGCAAGGCGTGAACGCATCCCAATCTAGCTTTATTCATTTCATCCCTACGACTTACTCGCTGGCGGACAACTTCACAAAGATTCTTGGCGCGCACTCACTGAAGCTGGGTTTCGAGATCCGGGAAGTTCGCAGCGTGCGCGTGCAAGGGGGAAAGCCGACCTACACCTACAACACGTTCACTGACTTGATCAACCAATCGCCCGCCACCGTCCAACTCCTTTTTGGCGGCAGTAAGGGGCTGCGAACTCGAAACAGCGGCTATTACCTCCAGGACGATTGGCGGGTAACGGACAATCTCCAGCTGAATTTAGGGCTCCGGTACGAGTACTCGCCGCCCCTGCGTGGCGGATTCAATGTTAACAGCTCAAATCCGTTCGGACCTTTCAACGCTCCGCAGCAACCCATGTTTGCCGCCGACCGCAACGACTTCGGCCCGCACGTAGGCCTGGTCTGGTCGCCTGCCGGAAGCAAGCGCACGGTGATCCGCTCCGGCTTCGCGACGACCTATATCATGCCGCAAGCCATCTACTATTACGATATGGCTTATGTTAGCCCGGCGCTGCCGTTCGTGAGCACCTTTAGCGCGGCGGATGTTCCCGCGACGTATCTCGCTTACCCCGCCGCGGTTGGCTTTCAGAATCTACTGCAGGCGAACCCGTCACAGTTGCCGGCCAACTTTCGTCTTTCCCGCAGCATTGCCGATTACAACCGGCGGGATACTTATGTGGAAAGCTGGAACTTTACCGTCCAGCAGCAAGCAACCGCGAATCTTGCTGTCCAGGCCGCCTACGTGGGGCAGCGAACGGTCAAGCTCATCTCCGTGCGGCCTCTGAACCTGGTCGATCCCGCGACCGGGGCGCGTCCCGTGCCCAGCCTGGGACAGATCAACTTCGAGGAGAATGCCGCGAATATCAGCTATCACGCGCTCGAGCTGTCCCTGAATCAGCGGCCTTGGCACGGCCTCAATTATGATGCGTACTTCACCTGGGCGAGATCGACCGGATACTACACGCCCGACGATACTATAACGTTCACGGGAAGCGGACTTCAGGATCCCAATAACATTCGGGGTTCCACGGGTCCGGTGGAGGGACAGCCTAAGTTAAACTTTCGCGGTGTGGTCAGTTATGCCCTGCCGGGAACGACCAGCTTTCGGAACCCCGTGTTGCGGGGCGTTCTTGGCGGATGGACACTGCGCGGCATTCTCGGATGGCGCTCCGGATTGCCGGCCAGCGTTGTTTCCGGCAATGATTACGACGGCAACGGGAGGAGCGCCGGACAGCGCCCCGACGCGGTGGCGGGCATCAACCCCTATATCGAAACGTTGAGCAACCAGACCTGGTTGAATCCGGCGGCATTCAGCGTGACCGCCGTCGCGGCGCAGAAGCGCTTCGGCAATCTCGGCTTCGATGCTCTTACCGGACCGGACGCTTTCACGCTGGATGCCGCTTTGCACAAAACTTTCTCTATCCGCGAGCGTCAGAACCTGACGTTTCGTCTCGAAGCCTTCAACGCCCTGAACCATCCGGTTTTCGCCAACCCCGTCTCGGCATTGAACAACCCCTTATTCGGAAAAATCACCGGCGTCGGTTCTCCGCGCCTCTATCAGGTGGCATTGAAATATGTTTTCTAGACCGATAGTTGCCCTATCAATCCTCCTGACCTCAAACGCGCAAGCCGCTGCTCCGTCCCTACAAGTCTCCCGCGTTTTCGAAGGAGCAAGCGGCGGTTACCAGATCTACCGCATTCCCGGCATCGTGGTGACCCAACGAGGCACGATCCTCGCCTATACCGAGGCGCGCAAAACTACCGGGGGAGACTGGGACACCATCGATATCGTCATGCGGCGCAGCACTGACGGAGGAAAGACCTTCTCTCCTCAACGTGTCATTGCGCGCGCTCCGGGCAAGATTGAGCGCAGTTCAGTGGCGCTCGAGCGCAAGCAAGGCAAGCCCGATGACGTGACATATAACAACCCGGTTGCCATTTCGGACCGCGATGGCTCCGTTCATTTCCTCTTCTGCCTCGAGTACATGCGCGCCTTCTACATGAGAAGCAGCGACGATGGCGTGACCTTTTCCCCGCCGATTGAGATCACCTCCGCCTTCGACGCCTTCCGGCCCGAGTATCCGTGGCGGGTGCTCGCCACCGGACCGGGCCACGGCATCCAGCTCGCGAATGGACGATTAATCGTTCCTGTCTGGCTCGCGCTCGGCACGGGCGGGAACGGGCATCATCCCTCCGTGAACGGAACCATCTATAGTGACGACCACGGACGCTCGTGGCATCGGGGCAACATCGCCGTGCCGAACACGCCGGAGTTTCCCGATCCGAACGAAACGACCGCCGTTCAACTCGTAGACGGCTCCGTCATGCTCAACGTGCGGACCGAAGCGAAGGAGAATCGCCGTACGGTGATCACCAGCCCCGACGGAGCATCGCACTGGACCGAGCCGCGTCTGCAAAACGATCTGCCCGACCCCATCTGCTTTGCTAGCCTGGTGAGGCTCTCTACCGCGAATTCCGGCGGGAAGAATCGCCTTCTGTTCGTCAATCCCGACAACCTCAACCGGGCTGACGCAAAGGATCTCCGCAGCAAAGACCGTGTCAACCTCACGGTGTGGTTGAGTTATGACGAGGGCAGAAATTGGGCGGTGAAGCGTACGCTCGAGCCAGGCAAGACCGGCTACGCCGATTTAGCAATAGCTCCCGATGGCACGATTCTTTGTCTCTATGAGGTAGTGGTCCCCGGAGAAGACGGGGCCCTTCGCCATGACGAGATGCTGGCACGGTTTAACCTGGAGTGGCTGACGCGCGGGGAAGACTCGCTCGGCAAGAAAGGCAAGCCTTGAGCCTGATCGAATACTTGAAGTCGGTCGATTCACCGACGCTGATCAATGCCATCGAGACGCTGAATCTCCGGCCTAACGAGCGCGGCTTCACGCCCGTGGGCGTGCGCTGCCTCTTTCCCGAGATGGGCCGCATGTGCGGTTACGCGGTCACGGCGCAGGTGGAAACCGTGACGCAGATGGAATCTCTCCGGCTGGAAACGTTTCTCGATCTGTATCGTTTGCTCGAGCAAGCGCCCAAACCCGCGGTGATTGTTCTCCAGGAATCCGGCGGGTTCGGCGATTATGCGGCGCATTGCGGCGAGGTGATGGCGACGTTCTTCACTCGCCTCGGCGCCGTGGGCCTGGTGAGCGACTGCGCGGTTCGCGATTTGCCGGAGGTCCGGCGGCTGGGCTTTCATTACTTCGCGCGCGGCTCCGTCGCGAGCCACGCGAATTTTCGCATTGCCCGCGTAGGCGGTCCTGTGCAAGTGCACGGCATGGTGGTGAATCCCGGAAGCATTATTCATGGCGACGAGAATGGGGTCATCACGGTGCCGTCGCTCACTCGCGAAACAATCGAAGCCGCGGTCGACCTGGTGCGGGAGCGCGAGCGCAAGGTGATGGATTTCGTGCGCGGCGAGCGCTTCACGCTCGATAGTTTTCGCGAAACGGTTATGGAATGAACCAACGTCTGGGCGGCATCCTTCCCGCGCTCCTGACGCCTCTCGATCGGGAGGGGCAGCTCGGGCGCGCCGGCCTCGAACGGTTGCTCGAACACGTCTACTCCGCCGGAGTAGATGGGGTCTATCTGTGCGGAACAACCGGCGAAGGAATGGTCCTGCCCGCTGCGGTGCGGCGTGAGATCGTGGAGATCGCTGTCCGCAACTCTCCCCCAGGGAAGCAAGTGATCGTCCACGTCGGGGCCTGGTCCTTTGCCGAAGCCTGCGACTTAGCCGTTCACGCCGAGAAGGCCGGCGTTTCGGCCCTCAGCGCGCTGCCGCCCCTCAACGCCTCCTTTCCCGAGCTCCTCGAACACTATCGCGCCTTGGCCGCCGTGACCGCGCTTCCTTTCCTGGCCTATTACTTTCCCGCGAACTACGGCGGGGCGTTGCCAATGGCGCAGTTGGAAGAGATCTGCGCACTACCTGGCCTCGCCGGACTCAAGTTCACGGACTTCGATCTCTACACGCTGTCGCTCCTCGCGCGCGACGGAAAGGTGGTCTTCAACGGCCGGGACGAAGTGTTATCGGCGGGTCTGCTCTTGGGCGCGCAGGGCGGCATTGGGAGCATCTACAATCTCACGCCTTCCTGGTTTGTCGATCTCTACAGCCACGCGCGCGAAGGCCGCTGGGCCGAGGCGCGCGCAATTCAGGACCGCCTTAACGATCTAATCCGCGTGCTCCTGCGCTTCCCTTTCATGCCCGCGCTCAAGAAGGCGATGGCGTGGAATGATATCGATTGCGGGGAAGCGCTCCGGCCTCGCCTGAAGCTCACGGCGGAACAAGAGTCGGCCCTAGGCGAAGCGCTCGACCCCATCCTTTGAACTCCCGCGATGAAGTGGCTGATCGTCGCACTCCTTTGGGGTGTCGCGCTGCTGAACTACCTGGATCGCCAGGTCATCTTTTCGCTTCTCCCGCTGCTCGAGCGGGATCTCGGCGCGACGGCTTTCCAGATGGGCTTGATCGGCACGGTCTTTCTCTTCGCCTACGGCGTGCTCAGTCCCTTTGCCGGCTACGTGGCGGATCACGCGGGAAGAGTGCGCGTGATATTGACCAGCTTGGCGGTCTGGACCGCAGCCACCTGGTTCACGGGCCACGTTCACTCCATGCCCGAAATGCTTTGGTCTCGCGCCGCGATGGGCCTGAGCGAAGCGTTTTATCTTCCCGCGGCGCTCGCCCTGATCGCCGATTGGCACGGTCCGGAAACTCGCTCGCTCGCCACCGGCCTGCACCAGAGCGGGCTCTATACGGGTATTGTGCTCGGCGGAGCCTGGGGCGGCTGGATGGGCGACCACGCCGGCTGGCGGCCCGTGTTCCAGATCCTCGGCGCCGCGGGCGCCACCTACTTCTTGGTTCTGCTCTTCACACTGCGCGGCAAGCCGTTTCGCCGCTCTGCCGCGGATTTCACCCGCTCCGCCGGACAACTGCTGCGGTCGGCGGCATTCCTCTATCTCCTTCTCGCCTTCACTGCGATGGCGGTTGCTAACTGGCTCACCTACACGTGGCTGCCGTTGTTTCTTTACGAGCGCTTCGGTATGAGTCTTACGGGCGCGGGTTTCTCGGCGACCTTCTACATTCAAGCCGCCAGCTACACAGGAGTGATCGTGGGTGGAATTCTTTCCGATCGTTGGTCGGTACGCTTTCCGGGCGCTCGTATCTGGTGCCAGGCGGCGGGCCTGCTCATCGCGGCGCCCTTTCTGGTTCTGCTGAGCGCCACGGAGCTGCAGCCGATCCTGGTTGCCGCGCTGCTAGCGTTCGGCTTCGGCCGGGGCATGTTCGATTGCAACACCATGCCTGTCGTTCGGGAAATCGCGCCCGCGCAACTCAGCGCGACGGCTTACGGCCTGCTCAATATGGCCGGATGCTTGGCAGGCGGTGCGGGCGCGGCCGCGGCGGGATGGCTCAAGCAGCAATGGGGCCTCGAGACAGCGTTCCGGGTCGCGGCGCTCGTGCTGGTGATGGGAACGATCGCGCTTTGGCGTAGTGCCCGGAGTAATTCTAGCGATTTGCCGGGCGAACCCCCAGTTACTTTGAGGTGTTGGTAGTGCTTGTCGTCGGTAAAAACGTTGAGAGCTTGACAATCGGGGCATTTGTATTAACTGACGAAACGGCGCATCACGGGCTTCATTTGGGTGAGCCAAGTGGATGATTGGCCTGCTCCGCACTGGACACAGACGTTGGTCCAGACGTTAGGATCGATCTGTTCACCGATGTGGCCGAAGAAGAAAGCCCATCCATAAACGCTGAGCCGGTTGACAGAAAACGATCGGACAGTCTCAGGAGCCGGTTAAATAGGAGCAGCTAGAGCGGGCTGCCGCCGCCGGCCAGTAACAGCCGCATCGGCGCCCGGCTATGACGATTAGCCCGGTTGAGAAACGAAAGGGATCAGCACAGCGTCCGGGAGGCAATCAATCTGAGTCCCGTTGCCTGCTCAACCTGAGCGGCAAGTGTTCCCGCCGACGAAAACTGGTTGATATGCCCGCCTCCACGGGCAAGTGAGCGATAGATGCGATCGGTGATCGTGTTGGCGTCGGCTACTGCGATGTACATCGAGCCATCTGGCTTGAGGACGCGGCCTTTTTCTTTCAACGCGTCTAAGTGGCTGCAGGTCAACACCGATGACTTCGAAATTCCTGCCGGAGTAATCGAAGGTACCACATCCGCAGCCTAGATCGAGGACCCGGGCGCCGCGAGGTAAGCCGCGTAGCAGTTCGTTCATATTTGCCGGATCGAGAGGGGCGCGGCAATGGCTTCCAGCGATTTTCGTTCCGCATCGACGCCGAGCCACCATTCCATCAACCCGCCGAATATCATCAGCACCGCCCCGGCCAGGTAACCCCAGAACAAAGCGGGTCTCGATCCCGTTCCGATCAGATGGCCGAACAGCACCGGTCCCACCACGCCTCCGGCCAGAGTGCCCAGGGCATAAAAGACGGAGATCGCCATGGCGCGGATCTCGAGCGGGAAAATCTCGCTCACCGTCAGATATGCGGAGCTTGCGGCCGACGAAGCCACAAAGAAAATGAAAGACCACGCTACTGCCTGCATGCGCAAGGTCAGCAGGTCATGAAGAAACATCCAGCTTGCCCCTGCCAGCAATAGCCCCGAGAGGACATACGTCGCCGTGATCATCGCCCTTCGCCCGACGGTGTCGAACCACCTCCCAATCATCAGCGGTCCAGCGAAGTTACCCAGCGCAATGGGAATGATGTACAGCCCGATCCGATCGGCGGGGACGGAATAATACCGAAGAAGCACCAGGCCGTAAGTGAAGAAGATCGCGTTATAAAAGAACGCCTGCGTCACCATCAGGCTGAACCCGAGCACGCTTCGCCGCAGGTGATCGTGTGCCATCGCGCGCCAGATCTCCGCGAAAGTTGTCTTCCGCCGCACGGCGATGTGGATGGTTCCCTCAGCCGCGGGAAGGTCCTCAGGATGCTCGGTCACGCGCCGTTCAATGGCGCTGACCACGCTTTCGGCCTCGGTCTCTTTCCCGTGAATCATCAGCCAGCGCGGGCTCT
Source organism: Amazona versicolor (assembly GCA_034782995.1). Lineage (NCBI taxonomy): Eukaryota > Metazoa > Chordata > Aves > Psittaciformes > Psittacidae > Amazona > Amazona versicolor. The sequence continues at coordinate 12,571 of JAVHMZ010294347.1, forward strand.
CGGGCACGCGGCGCCGCATGAACAAGATGAAAGCGCCCAATACGGCTCCGATTCCGAATGCGTACCGCCAACCCCGGTCCGGCGCGAAGCGGGCGGTGTCGAGAAGGAGGAGCGAAGCGCCCGAGCCCAGGGCGGCGCCGATCCAAAATGTAGCATTGATCAGAAGGTCGACATGTCCCCGGACCCTCGCGGGAATCAGCTCATCGACGGCCGAGTTGATGGCCGCGTATTCCCCGCCGATACCGGCTCCGGTCAGAAAGCGGAAGAAGAGAAAGCTGGCCAGATTCCAGGAGAATGCAGTCGCCAAAGTCGCGGTGAGATAAACCAACAGCGTCAGGAAAAAAAGCTTCTTGCGGCCAAGCCGGTCAGTCAGGTAGCCGAACACGAGCGCTCCGGCCACGGCGCCGATCAGGTAAAACGTCGCCGTAAGTCCGATCTCATCGTCGCTGAACCCCAGCGTGTCCGGCCGCTTCAGCATGCCCGAGAGCGAGCCGGCCAGCGTGACTTCCAATCCGTCCAGAAGCCAAGTGATTCCAAGCGCGGCCACCACCGTCCAGTGCCAGGCGCTCCACGGCAAACGATCCATGCGCGCCGGAATGTTGGATTCCACGATCTGGCCGGGCATCGGTTCCATCATGAATCACCGCAAACGATGAGACAATGGTTCGAATTGCATGAGTGTACCGGTTTCCCAGATGTGGACGGTAGCAAGCTACGTGCTCAGGCAGAAAGCTGCCGGGCGTAAGCGTTACCCGCTCGTGCTCATGCTCGAGCCGCTGTTCCGTTGCAATCTGGCTTGCGCGGGTTGCGGCAAGATCCAATACCCCGCCCACATCCTGAAGCAGCACCTGACGCCGGAAGAATGCTTCCGCGCAGTCGATGAATGCGGCGCGCCGATGGTCTCGATTCCCGGCGGAGAGCCGCTGCTTCATCCGCAAATCGCGGAGATTGTGGAAGGCCTGGTCGCTCGCAAGAAGTACATTTATCTCTGTACGAACGCCCTCCTGCTCAAGGAAAAGATTGGGCTCTTTCAGCCGAGCAAGTACCTGACGTTCTCCGTCCACATGGATGGGCAACGCGAGCACCACGATTTTTCGGTTTGCAAAGAAGGCGGCTATGACATCGCCCTCGAAGGAATGCGCGAGGCTTTGCGGCGCGGCTTTCGCGTCACCACGAATACGACGCTTTTCGATGGCGCGGATGCCGCGAGCGTCCGCGATTTCTTCGATGACATGATGCATCTTGGCGTGGAGGGCATGATGCTTTCCCCCGGATACCAATACGACAAGGCTCCCGATCAACAGCACTTTCTCGGCAAAGACCGCACGCGCTCTCTGTTCCGCTCCATCCTTTCCAACCGCAAGCCGGAATGGCGTTTCAATCTCTCACCGCTGTTCCTCGAATACCTCATGGGCCGCCGCGATTTCCATTGCACGCCGTGGGGCATGCCAACCTTCAACCTGTTTGGCTGGCAGAAGCCCTGCTACCTGCTGCAGGACGGCTATGCCGACACCTTCGCCGAGCTCATGGAATCCACCGATTGGGAGCGCTATGGAACCGAGTCCGGCAACCCCAAGTGCGCCAACTGCATGGTGCACAGCGGCTACGAAGCTTCGGCCGTTCATGCCACCTTTAACTCGCTCTCCGGCTTCCTCGCGACCGTTCACGCCACGCTCTTTTCGAAATACCCGGATCCCGATGCCGTTCCGCCCTCGCGTCCATCTTCCCTGGTTCAACTGAAGCCGCACTCGTCAGCCGCGGAAGAGGTCAACGTTTAGTGGACCTGCAAGGCCGCGCCTGGGACACTTCCACGGAAGACGATCTGCGCTCCGGTCTCGAGCAGGCCTTCGATTACCGCGGCGATGTAGCTGTCACCCGTAAGGACGGCACCACCGTCGAAGGCTACCTCTTCGATCGCAAGACAGGGCCGACGCTCGACAGCTCGGTGGTTCGCATCATTCCCAAGCACGAGCGCACGAAGATCGCGGTGCCCTACTCCGATATCGCGGGCCTTACCTTTACCGGCCGCGACACCGCTGCGGGCAAAAGCTGGGAAGCCTGGGTCAAGAAATATTTAGAGAAGAAAGCGCGCGGCGAGAGCGGGATTGAAATTAAGCCGGAATCGCTCGATTAAGTCGATCAGCTTGCCAGGGTGAATCGGGCAACGGTTTCGATGTGGAATGTCTGCGGGAAAAGATCGGCCAGCACCAGGCGTTCGATCCGGTAGCCGCCTCCTACCAGCGCGGCGGCATCGCGCGCCAACGTCGCCGGATCGCACGACACGACCGAGATGTTCGGCGGCCGCAGTTCCAATAATCTTCCCACGACGGCTTTCCCCAGACCCGTGCGAGGCGGGTCCGCCAGGACAAAATCCGATGTGCTTTCGAGCGTTCGGAGGAACTCTTCGACGCCCGCGGCCGCCGCTTCCACCCGCACTCCCGCCGTTTCCGCATTGGCGACCAGATCCCGCACCGCTCCACTGCCGCTCTCGACCGCGCTGACTCTCGCGAATCGGCGCGCGAGCGGAAGGGAGAACAGTCCCACGCCCGCGTACAGATCGACCGCATGGCGTCCCGAGGCGCCCTCCAGCGCCGCCTCAACCAGCGCGGCCCTGAGGAAGCGATTCACCTGAAAAAACGATCCGCGGCTGACTCGAAAGCCGTCGTAAATAATTGCTCCGGATACTAACCCCGGAATTTGCTCCGCCGCCCAGTCGAAGAACCGCCGCGCTACCGGTTGATCGGTCTCGATCACATTTAATTGCACCTGCTGTTCGTCCGTGAACACTTCCAATTGACGGAGGAACCGCGGCCAGCGCCGGTCATGCACCATGCTAGTGAGGATTCCGATGCACTCGTTGATCTTGGGGGAGCTGATCGGACAATGACCGATCGCAACCAGCCGATGAGACCCCCGCCCGTGATAGCCGAGCTTTCCGGCCTCGAAATGAAACTGCGCGCGATTGCGATAACCCCACGGCTCCGCGGTCAGCGCGGCGATCTCGCTCTCGATCCGAAGCTTTCCCACGCGCGCCAGCGTTTCCCGCAGAATCTCCACCTTCGACGCTATCTGGGCGGGGTAGCTCGCGTGCTGGTAGTGACACCCGCCACATCGCCCGAAGTATGGGCACCCCGCATTTACTCGCTCAGCGGAAGGCGTTCGTATCTCGACCAGCCGCGCACGCGCCACGCCGCCGCGCGATTCCTCGGGCTCCACCAGCACTTCTTCTCCCGGCAGCACGAACGGTGTGAGCACCACGCGCCCCGCCTCGCGCGACAGCCCTTCGCCGCCGTATACCAGCTTTTCCACATGCAGTGACGCGCGATCCCCCGTTGTTACCATGAAGGCTTCACTCATGAAAGCACGGGTCTTCTCGGGCGTCCAACCCACGGGAAATCTTCATATCGGTAATTATCTGGGTGCGCTCAAGAATTGGGTGAAGATTCAGCATGATTTCGAAAGCATCTTCTGCATCGTCGATCTCCACGCCATCACGATGTACCAGAAACCGGACGAGCTCCAGGCGAAAATCCTCGAAATCGCGGCGCTCTTCCTCGCGGCCGGCATCGACCCCACGGCATCCCGCATCATGGTGCAGTCCGCCGTTCCCGCTCATAGCGAGCTCGCCTGGATGCTGACCTGCGTCACCCCGATGGGTTGGCTCAACCGCATGACGCAGTTCAAATCCAAATCCGCCGCCCAGGAAACAGTGGGCGACGGCGTATTTCAATATCCCGTCTTAATGGCCGCCGATATCCTCCTGTATCAGGCGGCGATCGTCCCGGTGGGCGACGACCAATCTCAACACGTCGAACTGACCCGCGACATCGCGCAGCGCTTCAACTCGCTCTACGGCGAAACTTTCGTCGTTCCTGAAACACGGCTCCCCGGTTTCGGCGCCCGCGTGATGGGCCTCGACGACCCGGAAATCAAAATGAGCAAGTCCGCGCCCGGCGCTTACCACGCGATCTCGCTCCTCGACCCGCCTGACCGCATCCGCAGGATTCTCGCGCGCGCCACCACGGATTCGAACCCGGCCGTCGACTTCGATACCATGGGCCCCGGCATTGCCAACCTCCTCTCCATTTACCAGGCTTTTACCGGCGCGGATGAAGCCGCGCTGCGCAACCGGTTCACCGGAATGCGCTACGGCGACCTGAAAAAGCTGGTAGCCGATGCGGCCATTGCCGAGCTCGAGCCGTTGCAGGCCCGCTTTCGCGAGATCACGGCGGATCGCTCCTACGTTCCCCGCGTCCTCGCGGAAGGCGCTTCCGTTGTCCAGCCCATCGCGAACAGCACGGTCGATCTGGTCAAGAGCCGCATGGGCCTCTATCGTTAGCCCATAAAATACTGGCAGAAATATGATGCGAGTCCGTTCGCTGTTTCATGCTCTTCCGATCTGCGCGGCCCTCCCGGCGCTCGCGCAGGTTAGCGTCCTAACTTTTCATAATGACCAGGCCCGCACCGGTTGGAATAGCCGCGAGTCTAAACTGACGCCGGCTAACGTGAACGCCGCCGGGTTCGGGAAGCAGTTCAGCCAATCCGTGGACGGCATCGTTCAAGCTCAGCCGCTCTATCTTCCCCACTTAACGATCCCCGGCAAGGGTCTTCATAACGTCCTATTTATCGCGACCGAGCACGATTCCGTCTACGCCTTCGATGCCGATTCCAACCTGGGCGCGAACGCCAATCCGCTGTGGCAGGTGAGCCTGCTTCCCCCTGGGGCCACCACCATTCCGGGCTCTGATTACGGAGGCTGTAATCAGATCGTGCCCGAGATCGGAATAACGGGTACGCCCGTGATCGACCCCGCGGCGGGCGTCATCTATCTGGTGGCGGCCTCAAAAGAGAACGGGAAACCCAGTCACCGTTTTCACGCCCTCGACATTCTGACCGGAGCCGAGCGCCCCAACAGCCCCGTCGTGATCCAGCCCGCTATCGTGAATGCCCAGGGCAGGACCATTGCGTTCGACCCCGCGCGCCAGGCTTCGCGGCCTGCTCTGCTGCTCCTCAACGGGGTGGTCTATACCGGTTGGGGATCGCATTGCGACCAGACTTCCGCGCAGCAGCCTTATTACGGTTGGCTCATCGGCTTCGATGCAGTCACTCTCGCGCGAACGCTCACCTTCAACATCACGCCTACCGGTTCCGAGGGCGCGCTCTGGAATGGCGGCGGAGGTCCGGCGTCCGACGGAACCTATGTCTACTTCGCCACGGGCAACGGTTCCTTCAACGGCGTCGACAACTTCGGCGATAGCGTGGTGAGGCTCGATCCGGCGACTGGCGCCGTGGCCGATTCCTTCACTCCTTACAATCAGCAGATGCTGGCCAATCAGGACCTGGACTTGGGTTCCGGCGGCCTGATGCTGTTTCCCGGCAACGATCCTTCGGTTCCCCATCTCGCCGTGGTGGGCGGGAAGCAAGGTCCTCTCTACCTGCTGAACCGCGATCATTTGGGCGGGTTCTCCCCGTCTGCTCCCGATCCAATTCAGCAGTACGCCGCCGACGCCATCCACCCTTCCTACGGAGTCGCCGCTTACTTCGATAGCGCCCTCTATTACGGAGGCCGCGACGATCATCTGAAGCGTTTCGTACTGCCTCCCGGCTCTTCCCAGTTCAGCGTGCCTGCTGCCTCCGAGTCTTCCGCCACGTTCGCCTATCCCGGCACGACACCGTTCATTTCATCGAATAATCAGAATGAAGGAATTGTATGGGCGCTCGAAAACGCCGCTGGTTCCCAATTCGTCCTCCACGCCTACGCAGCCGCTGACTTGACGCAGGAACTGTACAACACAAACCAGAACTCCGCGCGCGATTCCCTCGGCAAGTTCGTCAAGTTCACCACAGGCTCCGTGGCAGATGGCAAGGTATTCATTCCCGGCGATCACGTTGTGAGCGTGCTCACTCTCCTCCAATTGGATTGCGCTGCCGATGCTACGGGCTCCGTCACCATCAGCGGCGGCACGCTGCGCTACATCCCCGGTTCCGGCGACTACGTTCAGATCCTGACAGTGACCAACACCTCCTCATCCCCGATTGCCGGACCGATCTCGCTGGCGCTGCTGAATCTGCCGTCGGGCGTTACCGTCCACCATCCGGCGGGAGTCGCGGCCTGCCAAGGAGTCGCGGGCGCGCCGTTTATCAACTTAGGAAACGATCTCGCGCCCGGCGCGAGCGCCCAATTGGTCCTGCGCTTCGTAGATCGTTCCCGCACTCCCATCGTGTATAACCCGGTCGCCCTCAGCGGAACGGGAACGCGTTAACGTAACGGAAGTATTTCGCCCGCTGCCGGAAGTTAACTTGTATGGGAAAGCGCGGCGGCTCGCTGTGTTTCACATAACTCTTACACATGGTTCCTATACTCGAAGGGCTCCTCAGGAGGAAGCATGATGATGGATCACAGCACGAATCGATGGATGACGCGAGCGCGGATTGGCCTTCTGGTCGCCATGGGCGCGCTTCATTCGGCCCACGGAGCCACGTACTCCTCTTCCGTATTCGCGACAGGCGCGGCGGTGTCGTCCACTGGGCCGGACTCCATCACGTTTGGGGCGGGCTCTATTTGGTTGGAGTACGGAAACGGCGCATCGTCGACGGGAAGCTCGGGATCGAGCTTAGTCGTCCAGTATTCGCTAACCGGAGCCGTGATAAACACCTTCTCGATACCGGGCTTGGTGGATGGATTGAAATACAATCCTACCGACGGAACCGTCTGGGCGCTCCGGAACCAGGACCCAATTCGCAGTTGACCGTAATCAACCCGGCGACGAACAGCACAACCAGTTACACCTATGGGCCGATCTATAATTCGGTGTCCGCTTCGCGGGGATTTGACGATGTGGCGTTTGTAGGCGGAAACACTTATCTAAGTTTGACTAATCCGGGCGCGCCCACGGATCCGGTGCTGGTCAGGATTGTGGGCGGAGTATTCTCCCCCGTCACCACAGCTTCGGTGTTGACCGGCGCTGGGCTGCTCCTGACCGACCCCGACTCCCTAAAATCGACCTCGGCGGGCAACCTGATCGAAACCGGCGAAGCGGACAAGCGCTTGACGTTCATCAACTCACCGGGTACGTTGGGACGAACGGCGACGTCGCTCCAGTTGACGGCCGCGGAACGACGATCGGTTCGCCGGACGACGCTCTTTACCCCACCGCGACAGCCGGAACCTTCTATTTCACCGACACTGCGGCCAAAACGGTCTATGCGTTGGCGGCTTCGGGGCTTTCGACCAGCCAACTGTATGTGAACGTAGGGAACGAGTTTGGAACGGTGGACGCCAATGGAGTTGTCACCCCCGTCTTCACCGGCACGGGATTGCACGGCCTTGCATTCGTTGCGGCTCCTGAGCCATCCACCATGGGACTGCTATTTGCGGGACTGGGCTGCTGCGGAAGAAAACACGCTAAATGTTCAGTTTCTAACCTAATTTCTACCGCAACCTGCCTGCGTAAAACGGGCAGGTTGCAACTTTTTGCGAGATTTCACCAACCTGTGACGTGGCGCGAGTACGATTTGCGCTGGGAGGAACCGAAGTGTTGACTCGATCTTCAGTCGCTCTGCTAGCGGGAGCGCTTTCCTGTTTGCCGCCCGTAAAGGCACAGATCAATAGCCGTAACGGAATCAATCATGTTCTCTTAATCAGCGTCGACGGCATGCATGCGGTCGATTTTCTCCACTGCTCGAATGGCGTGCCGGGCGCCAACAATGGAGTCTCTTACGGTCCGAAGATGGCTGCGCTGGCC
>JAVHMZ010295364.1:0-20300 GCA_034782995.1 Amazona versicolor
GCAGCGACGCGATCCGGTAGAGCGTGCTGCGGCGCTTGTATTCGTTGTAGTCGAGCGGATGGGTTTTCAGCATCAGGAACTGACCCCGCCGGCTCACGAAAATCTCCTGAAAGCGCCAGATCAGTTTCTCGCCGGCGGCGCTGAGTGGTGCGAGGTAGCTCTGTTCGATCTCGTGCTGAAGCCGCCTGATCGAGCGCTGCTCCGTCTGGCGGAGAAGCACGTAATCCTTCACGAACGGGCTTATGACGCCGCTTAGTGCACCGCCCAAGAGAGCCGCGAGAGCCGGCATCCAGATGCCGACCGTCGATGGCGGAGGGGCATTGGCGCCTTGACCGACGGCCGCCGCCAGCGGAACGGTTACGCCCGCGGCAAGGAGACCCGTCCCGCAGATCACGCGCCGCGTCGACATGACACCCTCGTGCGGCTCCAAAGGCTCGGCCGCCCTAATGAGCCATGGCAGGATCGCGCACGCAAGCAACGTCTACATGTGAGCTGGGTCATATCATCAGGCCGGGTCAAACGTTGCATCTTCGTGACGCAGGCCTTCGGCGAACGCCGCCGCCCTGCGGCAGACCGTGTCGCGGCGCAATCTTGGTTCGACGCCTGGATCGCTGACTACGTCGAACCCGTGCCGGGCGAACCCGGTGCCGTGTGGTCTGCCCCGCGCCCCCTGCGAAGGGCCGAGCTGACGTGGACCGAGGCATCGCACCTCACCGTCGAGATCGTGCCGAACGTTTGAGGGCCCGCAGCGAGGCCCTTGTCCTACCCTCGTCGGGGACGCGTGGGAGTTTCTGCAGCGCGGCATTCACCGCCAGGATGATCTCGGCGATAAGGAAGGCGCCGTTGCCGATTATCGCAGGTCCGTCGAGATGAACGGCATCGCGAATGGAACGTGCCAGATCGTGAGAACGGCCAATCCGTCACGGGATCCCGCGCCCTGCATGTTCACCAACCGGCTGCGGCTCGGTTCCCTGCTGATGCGCGATGCGCCCGGAGAAGCAATTGCTCTGTTTCGAGAAGTGCTCGCCATCGATCCGCTGCGCTTGGAGGTCAACGAGTTGATCGGTGAAGCCTACGAGCGGTCCGCTCACATGACCGATGACGCAGTGGCGGCGGGAGAAGCTCTGGGGGAAGCCATCGAAGCTTATCGCGCCGAGCTTGCAGTCTCGCCGGTCACAAGGGATACGATTGCGCTGACCGGCGACGAAGCCAACAACGCACATGTTCATTGGGCGCTGGCTCAAATCTACGAGGAACAGGGCGAGCGGGAGCAACAGACAGCGGAACTGGACTTATATCTCAAAGCGACACGCCGCCACAGTGACGTCTATCCGTGGCGAATCGCGATTGCACGCCGGAAACTTGCGAGCCTCCATGCGGCCCCTGCTCCGTAGAGCGGCGCTGCTAGCCGCGATCGCGGCTCCGGCGATTGCTTCCGACGATGTGCAGCGCGGATGGGACAGTCTTTTGAAGCAACCGGATGCCGCTCATGTTTCCGCGATCACGACTGAGCAGTTTCTCGAGCACCTGTTTTTCGAAACGCGATCGGAATACACCAGGGAGCAAACATTTTTCACGGGTAATCCGACCATCACCGGGGTGATCGATGCGCCCCTTTCGCAGGGTTTGGGACCGGCTGGAATTCCTTATCGCGAAGCCTTCCAACCATCAGCCAATATTTTGACCGAGCGCATCAGCTTCGGGACGCGTGGCTGGCTCTCTCCCCGGTTGAACACGCGCTTCACGGCGCGATACCAACAAGAGCTAACGCCGGTTGACCAGGCGTCGCCCGCTTACTCTTTGCTGTCCACGTTTCACGATGGAAGGCGGCTGGAATGGACGGAAGCCAGCGTGGAAGCGAATGTCGCGCCGGGTCTGAATATCACGGTTGGCCGGCAGTACGCGTGGGGCGCGGAGCTTGCGAGCTTCGACGGAGCAAAGGTTCAGTGGCGGCGCGAACGCTATTCCGTGGAATTGTTCGGAGGGCGCCGCTTTTCGTTCTACCGCGGCGATACGCCGAGACCCATCGGCGGCGCCGCAGTCAGCTTCCGCGCTACCCCAAAAACCACGGTTTCTTACGACGCGCTCCTCTACATTCGCGCGACACATCTTCTGCGTGTCCGTCACGATCTCAGTTCCACGTGGAGCGTTGCGGCGGGATTGCGTGTTGTGGGAAGCGCGCCGGTCGATCTGACGGCCAACGCCTTGTACTCCAGAAAGGCGACCGTTCGAATTGCGGTCACCAGGAAGCTCACATCCCGCGATTACATTTTCGATTACACCAGCGTGACTCCGGACCCGCGCGCGCGGCTGAATCTGGGGCCTCTGAATCCGTATACACAATTCTCCATCGATGGGCGGCAGCCTTTCGGGAGCCGGTGGGCGGTATCGGGCGGAGCCTGGATAAGACGCCTTGATACGGAGAAAGATCAAGGCCCCTTCGAGACTTCTTTTGAAGACTATCGCGCGGGCGCGGAATACCTGGTGGCGCGAAAGACTCAACTCCTGGCTTCCTTTCATCAGCGCGATTCCGACCGGCTCAGCCCCGCCAACCAAATCTCGTTTGACGATGTCAACGAGACCGGGGAAACCCGCGTTCAAGATGTTACCGCCGAAATTCGCCGATCAGTCGGAGAGGGCCGTATCGCTCTGACGGGAGGCGCGTTCTACCGCCGCATCCGCCTTCAGAATCGCTTCACGGGTGTGGAGAATACACAGGAGCACGGCTTTCTCGGAGGCGTGCGAGCGCGTGTAGATTCCCGCACCCAGGTGTGGTTCGATTGGGCCCTGGACAACGACTTCTTCCTGTTTCGCCCCGATGTGCGTAACTCGCAGGTCTTTCGGACGGGAGTTGCATGGCACTTCTAATTCGTTTGCTGTTCGTGGCGGCGATCGGCGGGGCGGGATGTTCCGCGGCTGATCTTAATCTGCACGAGCTCCATTCGGGAAAACTCAAGCTGAACTGCAGGATGTGCCATGTGCCTGCGTCAACGGGCAGCTTGCTGATGACGCGTCCAAACCACAAGCCGTGCATGGTTTGCCATAGCGATGCGTTTCAGACCAAGAAGAATCCAAAGATCTGCGCGCAATGCCATGTATACGGTAGCGCGGAATTGCTGTCGAAGAACGGCAGGATCAAAGATTTTTCGCACTTGCTGCATGCGGACGGTCAGGCCCGGCTCGATCCGAAGACTCACGCGCGAGCGGATTGCTCGTTCTGCCATCAGGGGGCGGCGCTTCCCACGCACAATCAGTGCGCAGCCTGCCACGGCAAACCCGGAGCCGTCCCGCATCTCGCGCTCGATTCGAAGCCCGCGGACTGCCGAGGCTGCCATCTGCCGGAAAGAACGATGACCGTCGTCAAGACCTGGCCCAATATCCGGTTCGAGCATTCTGTCCACGCGAAAGCAAATTGCACCACGTGCCACGGCGCCGTACCCCAGAGCGCGACGCTGACCAAACTAGAGCTTCCCGGAATGACGGGTTGCGTAGGTTGCCACGACACCGGCCGCAGCGTGCCTGCTTCGAAGCGCATAGCTAATTGCGCGGTCTGCCACATGGACAAGGTAAGCGGCGCTGCTCCCGCTACGCACAGCGCCAATGTCCGGCCTCCTTGGCATAACGAGAGTTTCCGCTTGCGTCACCAGGACCGGGCGTCGGCCTCAGATGCGAAGTGCTTCGCGTGTCACTCGAGCGTAGCTCCGGAAGCCGTTCCAGCTCAACGCTGCGTGGAGTGTCACCAAACCATGCGGCCTGCCTCACACACAGCACGCTGGAAAGACGACGTGCACGGCCGTTTTGCCGCGTTCGACCGCACTAGCTGCGCCACCTGCCACACGGCAGACACTTGCTCGCAGTGCCACAGCGAAACGCCGAGAACCCACCTGCCCCTTTCTCTCTTCAAGAACGGTGGGCATGCGCGGCAGGCGATGTTGGATCAACGCGCCTGCATGACCTGCCACACGTTTCAGAACACATGCGCGGATTGCCATCGGCGCAACTGACCTATCGATTTAGAAGGGATCGGACAGTGACTACTTCGTGCGGGAATGTGCTCGCAGCCGGGTTCGCTCAGCTTCCGCCCATTGCTTGAGAAGCAGACGGTCGTTCTTGCTAAGTTGACTGTTACGATGCATCCATCGGTAAGCGGGAGGCGGCATGTTATCGTTCGACGCGTCGATTGCGATAGCGGATAGGTAGCCCAACTTCTTTCCGTAGCTATAAGAAGCCCATTCCGAGATATTCCACGTTGCGCGGCCCTTGCGCACATCCGCGGTAACTCCGAGAGAAATGGGCGGAATCTTGGAGTACCAAGGCCATTCCGTATCGTTCGAATGACAGTCTTTGCACGCGCTGTCGAAGACGCGCGCTTGCTGGGCATTCATTCCCGCATAGATTTTGGGAAGAGTTACCCTCGGTTTCGATTCGAGCGACAACGCGCCGGCAGCTACGCAAAGGCAAGATGCGAAGCACATTCCAAACCGAGCGGCTTTTGTAACTTCCTGCACAATGCCCTCCTGCAAAGTTGTGCAGAAGGCCGGCTCTTCGTGTCACCCTGCCGCTCGATACCGAATCGAGACTAGTGTTGCGGGGGAAGCGAGGATGCGTCTACGGTCAAGCCGATGCCGTTCGTCCTCGCGTTCTGAGACAGCACATGTTTCGAGCGTGCCGCGAGGGTGCGAGACTCCTTCTTACGTCCGCTCCTTCGAAGCAGTTCGGCGTAGTTCGTGAGCACGGCGCCGTAAAGAGGATGGGTGTTTCCTAAACGCGATTCCGCGATCGAGAGCGCTCGCTGAAACGCGATACCCGCATTGCGGTAGTCGCTTCCATTCACATACACGGCGGCCAGATTGTTTAACGGCTGAACCAGCACCGGATGGCTCCCGCCAAATTCGGACTCGAGGAGGGCGACGGCTCGTTTCAGAATTTGCGCGGCTTCGAGGCGGCGCGCTTGACAGCTCCGGATGACGCCTAAATTATTCAGCGCCATGCCGAGGCGGCCCTCGCGCGGTTCCGGCGCTTTCTCGAAAACTTCCGTTGCACGCATGAGCAGGGGCTCTGCCTCGCGGTAGGCCTCTTTGCTTACCAGGATCTCGGCCAAGGACGACTCTACCAGAGCGAGCTGAAGAGCGGTTCCTTTCTTGGCAAGGGTCGCCAGCGACTCACGAATGAGTTTCTCTGCCCGTTCCGGGTTGTCCCGTTTAAAGAGAACGGAAGCAAAAGTACTTTGCGCGATCGCATAGTCCACGCTTTGCCGCCCGCTCGACTCCTCGAGCAGAGTCATCGCGCGCCCGAGACTTCGTTCGGCATCCAAATACAAACCCATGGACTCCTGGAGCTGGCCCAGCGCATTGAGAGCCGGAGGCAAACGAACTCGGCCGCTGTCCGAGGCTTCGGCGAGCCGAATGGCTTCCCGATAAGATGCGAGCGCGGAGGGGAAGTTGCCTTCATGCTCAAGGTCCGCTGCCTCCTGCATTACGCGCTCCCAAAGGTCCGATTGAGCTCCCAGCGCGAAAGGAACGAGTGCGGCAGCAGCCAAAGCCAAGATTCTCGCCGTCATATGGCCTCTGGGAACGGCTCGTCGTGAGGAGACTTGTCAAGAGCTCATGGCCGTCTCGCTTCCACGTCCAGCGATTTGAGAGTTCAGACGCGGGAGGGAAAAAATGGTTAGGGGCTTCCGGCAACGCGCTTCAGGACGGCGGCATGTCCTTCATCGTTGGGCGGTTCGCGCGACGTTAAAGTCCGGAAGAGGATTTCCGTGGTTTGCCTTTCGGATGTAGGCGGAGCGTTCCCCACTCCCGCAGCTCCGTTCGGCGCTTCGGGTCGCCCGAAAACCACTCCTCGTGATGAAAATTGCCGAAGTTGCCTTCGCCTCTCTCCCGCTCATCCAGATCGCCTAGCGCGATGTTGAGACCCATCTCGCGGTCTCCCATCGCGGTGGAATAGAAGCGGCCGCGCTCCACTTCGAGGCACGGATCGAAGCTAACAGCCCATTCGATGATGTAACCATGGCCGCCCGGCTTTCGCTTTGCCACGGCCTGCTGGGCGTGGCTCTCGATCCAGCGCCGGTAAGTGTTCCAGGCCTCGGGCTGGTTCCGCGGCTCGCCCTCGAGGAGGCCCCCTACACCGATTCCACCCAGGCGCGACTTGGTCAAGTTACAAACCATTTGCCAGGAGAAGCCGTTCCCCGCGGCATTCTCGTGCCCGCTCCAGCGGCTCGTCGCATTGATGAGCAGCTCCATCTCGTCCCCGAACCAGGGGAAGCCCTTGACGGTCAGATCATGGGCGCGAGGATTTTCGCGGGGGAGCCAGCGGGGCGTATCGATGCCGTAGAGAACATCGTCGGTCACGTCGAAGGCGAAGTAGAGCCTCCGTTCGTCGTGCTTGACGTAGCCGACCAGAGCGAGATCGCGAGGGTCAGTAGTGGGCGTGAAGGTGTGCGACCAGTCTCCTACACCGGTAAACCGAGTCGCGTCGTCCCACTCTCCCGGGGAGAGTACGCCGTCGAGCACCGGAGTGGATCCGGCCCACGCATCGAGGCTGTGCGGCCGCGAGGATGGTAGCTGCAAAATTTGGGCAAGAAGTAAGCAGGGGTACAGAAGCCGGCAGGGATACATTGCGAACGGCACCCTACCGGTATATCATTCCGGGAGCAGGGTCTTTTTGGTTTAAAGAAAATAGATTTCAGGAGTGTTAAATGAGTTGGACAAGCTTCGTTCGCTTGACGTCCGCGCTGGCGTGTATTTTCGTGTTGACCTCCGCCGCTTGGGGTCAATCCGATACATCGACCATCGCGGGAAGCGTAAAGGATGTCTCCGGGGCCGTCGTGCCCAACGCCAAAGTTTCCGTTCTTAACGAGGGAACCGGCGTGGTCCGGGACACGACGACGAACGAATCCGGGAACTATACCGTCACCAGCATTTCCGCGGGAACCTACTCGGTCACGGTGGAGGCGCAAGGGTTTAAGAAGTTCACGAGCACGGGCAACCGCCTGGATGCCAGTTTGCCGCTCACGGTGGATGTCGCGCTCGAAGTCGGCCAGACTTCGGAGAACATCACCATCACCGCGGAAGCTCAGCGGATCCAGACGGAGACCGCGACGGTCGGCCAGTTGGTCGACAACTACCAGGTCAAGAACATCATGTTGAACGGCCGGAATGCATGGTTGCTGGCCTCGCTGAAGCCTGGCGTCCGCTCCAGTTCTTCGCTTTCCAACTTCAATTTCAACCTGACCGATGGCGGGTTCTCGATGAACGGCTCTCGCCCGAACGACAACGTGTTTTACCAGGACGGAGCCGTCGCGACGCGCACCCGCTCGAACGGCACCTCGATCGGCTCCGCCGATGTGGATAGCGTCCAGGAGATTCAGATTCTCACCGCCGATTACGCGGCCGAATACGGACGAGCCGGCGGCGGCCAGGTTCGCGTGGTGACCAAGAGCGGAACGCGCGATTTTCACGGCGACGCCTACGAATACTTTCGCAATAGCGCGATGGACGCGAATACCTGGGCGCGCAACAACTCGCCTCTTGCTTTTCAAAACTCATCTGCCCAGCCCCTGAAATATAACCAGTTCGGCTACGACATCAATGGCCCGGTTTTCTTGCCCGGCCGCTTTAATCGCGATCGGAACAAGCTGTTTTTCCTCTTCGGCCAGGAGTTCGTGCGCTTCCGGACTTCTCCCACCAACACCAACACCGTGCCGTCGCTGGCTATGCGGAACGGCGACTTCAGCGAGTTGCTGGGTTCCAACATATTTTTCAGCAAGGCTTATATTGTTCGGGATGCTAGCGGCAATCCGTTCCCGGGTAACATTATTCCCAAGGGGCAACAGAGTCCAAACGGAATCGCGCTTTTGAGTGCTTTCCCGCTGCCCACCCCTGGATTTCTGCAAGGACGCGCCAACGAAATCCTGACCTCCAACGACATCGAGAACCAGCGGAAAGACACCGCGTCGGTGGATTGGGTTCCCACCGATAAGCACACGCTGCGCGCGCGGTTTCAGAATTTCAATTACGACTATCAGTCGCCTTTCCAAGGCAGCTTTAACCTCGACCCGCCCATCGGCCATCGGCCGAATCAGACCGGATCGATGAACTGGATCTGGATCATCCGTCCAACGCTCATCAATGAAGCTCTGGCCAGCGCTAGCGCGGACCATGTCAAGATTTCGCTGTTCAACAACGGCTACCAGCGCTCGAAGTTCGGGGTAACGTATCCCTTTCTTTATCCCGCTTCCACCAAGGACGTTCCCGATAAGCTGCCCTCGGTCAATATCAACGGCTTCACGCAATTGGACCTTGGCCCGTACCCTTCGAACTCGGGCGGACCCATCTACAACTTCAGCGACAATATCACCTGGATCAAAGCTAATCACACGTTCAAATTCGGCTTTCTGTATGAGCGTGCCGGCCAGAACGACCGCGACCAGATCAACGTAAACGGCATTCCGGGCGGCGCCAACAATCAGGCGGGGCGCTTCGATTTCCAGGACTCCGCAAACGGCAATCCGGGAATCGCCAATCTTGCGCTGGGCCTGTTCACGACTTACGCCGAGATCGGGCCGCGCAGTTACACCATCTCCCGCGACAATATGTACGAGTTTTTCGCGCAGGATGGCTGGCGCGTGACCCCGAAGTTAAAGCTCGAGCTCGGCTTTCGCTACAGCATTATCGAGCCGTATCACGTCCTTTGGGGTAACTACGATAACTTCGACGCGCGCTATTACAATCCCGCCGCCGCGGTAAAAGTCAGCCCTGCTACTGGCCTGATTATTCCGGGTTCGGGCAATATCTACAACGGCGTTGTCATCCCTGGCAGCGGCTTCCCCAGTGCCGGCATCGGACGCGTGCCGGCGGCTTCGGATCCGCAGTTCCAGGCACTCTTCCACGGCCTACCCAATTACTACGCGCCCATTCAATGGGGCAACATCGTTCCGCGGATCGGCGTCGCGTATCAAATTAACGACAAGACCGTTGTCCGATCGGGCTTTGGCGGGTTCAAGAATAAGCCCGCCGTGAGCGACGCGACGTTTTTCGGCGGCAACGCTCCGTTTCAGGGCTTCAGCGCGGTCACTAACGGGTCCGTCGACAACCCCGGCGGCAGCGGCGGCGCATCTACCTCGCCGGCTTTCTTCCAAACGCAGGACCCCGTTTATAAGATTCCGACTGCCTACAACTGGAACTTCACCGTGCAGCGGCAGCTTCCGTTCGAATCGATTCTCGAAGTCGGTTATGTGGGCCGTGTGGGCCTCTGGCTCGAGCGCATCCGAGACCTGAACCAAGTTGCGCCGGGAACCCTGCAAGCCAACCCGGGCGTGAATGTCAACGCGCTCCGGCCTTACCAGGGATTCAGCCAGATACAAATTGCCGAGAACGCCGCCCGGTCTACTTACAATGGCTTACAAGTCGGATGGAACCGCCGCTTCACGAAGGGATTCTCTTACGGCGTCGCATACACGCTCTCGAAGAGTATGGACAATGGATCCGGCCGCCGCGATATTCCCTTCAACAGCCTGAATGACAAGAGCTTCTGGGGTCCCTCGACCTTCGATTCGCGGCATGTGGTTGTCATCAACTATATTTACGAGCTCCCATATCACAACAAGACGGGTCTCCTCGGGGTGGCCGCAGGCGGCTGGACTCTCAGCGGGGTGACGCAATTCCAAACCGGCGCGCCCTTCTCCGTAGGAAACAACACGGATTACGCCGGGATCGGCGAGGGGTCTTTCCAGCCCTGGCAGTACAGCGGCGGAGCTTCGCTAGACAGTCCCAAGTTCTCCAATGGCGCGGGCGACAGCAACCAGTATTTCAACGTCAAGAAGTCAGACGGTTCCGCTGTGTTTACCGCTCCCACGGCCGGCACGTTCTCTAACCAGACCAAGAACCTGTTTTATGGTCCTGGATTTCAGAACTGGAATATCGGTATCTACAAGCAGTTCAATCTGACGGAGCGCTACCGCCTGATTTTCCGCGCCGAGTCGTTCAACTTTATCAATCACCCGAACTGGGGCGGTACCAACGGCTCTCCCCAATTCGCCAATCCGCCCGCAACCCAGGCGCAACCCGACAACAACCCGACCGATAGCACGTTTGGGAAAATTACTACTAAGGGCGGCACGGGAACCAATGGGGGAAATCGCAATCTCCAATTGAGTCTTCGCTTCTCCTTCTAAAATAGAAGGAGGCATGCCTATCATGATCGCGGGGCGCACCTTCGCGTCCCGCCTGTTTGTCGGTAGCGGTAAATACCGAAGTCATCCGGAAATGGCCCGCTGCCATGCCGCTTCGGGCGCTGAAGTCGTAACGGTGGCCGTGCGCCGCGTAAATCTGGCCGACCGCTCGAAGGAGTCGCTGCTCGACTACATCGATCGCTCGAAAATGTTTATTCTTCCCAACACGGCGGCGTGCTTCACCGCCGATGACGCTATCCGCACAGCGCGGCTGGGCCGCGAAGCGGGCCTCTCCAACTGGGTCAAGCTCGAGGTGATCGGCGATGAGCAGACGCTTTTCCCCGACAATGAAGGGCTCCTGGAAGCCACGCGCGTCTTGGTGAAAGAAGGCTTCGTCGTCCTCCCTTACACGACGGACGACCTGGTCAATGCCCGCAAGTTGATCGATGCCGGCGCCGCGGCGGTGATGCCGTTGGCAGCTCCCATTGGCTCGGGGCTGGGGATTCAGAACACAACCAACCTGCGCATACTCCGGGAGCGGATTACCGAAGTTCCGCTGATTGTCGACGCGGGAGTAGGTACCACCTCCGACGCTTCGTTGGCCATGGAGCTGGGCGCGGATGCCGTGCTCCTGAACACCGCCATCGCCTCCGCCGAGGATTCCGTGAAGATGGCGCGCGCAATGGGTCTGGCCATCGAGGCGGGCCGTCTGGCTTACGAAGCCGGCCGCATGGAAAAGAAACTTTACGCGACCGCATCGAGCCCCATGGCGGGCGTCGTCGGGCGGTAGAAGTCGAAAAAGTTGTTGCGCGGCGGCCCGTCTCTGTACTACGGTTGCATATGCAACCACATGCGCGTCGGATGTTGTCGCTCTTAGCCGCTCTACTTTTCACCTCGACCGCTGTGGCCCAGTCGCCAACGCCTCCGCCTGTAACTCACGTACTCGCGATTCTCACGGTGAAAGAAGGAATCGACCGAACCCAACTGATGAAGGTGATGCCGACTGAAGTGCGCTCCACGGTGCGGCTCTATCTCGACGGCCGCATCCAACAATGGTTCGCGCGCGGCGACGGCAAAGGCGTGGTCTTTCTCCTGGATTGCAAGACGGTCGAGGAAGCCAAAAGCCTGATGGAGTCGCTCCCTCTCGCGAAGGAAAAGTTCGCGTCCTTCGATTACATGACTTTGGGCCCGCTCACTCCTCTCCGGATGCTGTTAGGACCTTCGCCGCAGTGACTTCCACGCTCGGTCGCGGGATGCCTGAACTTACATGCGCGTGTGCGAGCGCAAGGCGGGCCGCCCGGTTGATTACGCAGCTTTACGCGTCCGAGATCGGCCCCGGCATCGAGCCTTCGCAGTTTGCTTTGCTGTCGGCGCTCAGCCAAGAAGCAGCCATGACGCAGAGCACGCTAGGCCGCGCCTTGGGTCTCGATAAAACCACGGTCTCGCGCAATCTGCGGCTCATGCAAAAAAATGGCTGGATCGAGCCGGCGCCGACGAACACCCAGCGCGGGCGCTCTTATCGAGGGACTCGCGCGGGAAAAAAGGTTCTTGCGACGGCCAAACCCGGCTGGCTGCGAGCGCAGCGCCGGTTGCGCGACGCTCTTCCGGCGGAGCAATGGGAACAGATACACCATGTATTTCGCCTCGTCGCCGAAGCAGCGCGTAGGGCTTAGTTGGAAAAGGAGTTTAAATGAGCGGAACGAGATTCCGAACCTGCATGTCGTCGCTGATCTTCGCGTCGGTTGCTATGCTGGCCCAGCAGCCAGAGCACGCCGAAAACGCTGTACATGATGAAGCCGGCGGTAAAGTCATCATGTTGCCGCGCGACCTCGAGTTGCGGCTCGCCGTCGATGCTCTGCCGCCGCATCTGCGCGCAGGCGCCGCTGTTTGGGCGCTTGGCGAAACAGGCTACGTTAAGTTGAGGGACCGAACCAATCCATTTACTTGCATCGTCAGCCGGCGCGGCGGCAATCTCTATCCAGTCTGCTTCGACGAGGAAGGCACTCGGACCATTCTTCCGGCATTCATGGATGACGCGATGCTCAGGCTGAAAGGCCAAAGTCCCGAAGAGGTCGAGCGGCATCTGGCGGACGGTTTTCAAAAAGGCCGCTATCGGCCTCCCGCGCGCCCCGGCATCGCGTACATGCTCTCACCGGCGACGTACCTGATGAACAACGGTAAGCTCACGCGCTCCGTGGCTCACATTATGTTCTACGCGCCGTATCTGACCGACGCGGACATCGGCGGCGCGATGGGCAAGAGTGCTTTTGTAGATCGCCCCGGCCCTCACGGCATGATTATCGTTCCGGCGGGTAAACAGGAGCGCGAGGCGAGAATGGCCGAAGCGCAGCCGCTGATTGCCGAAGTGGAACGAGCAATCGGGCTTAGGCAGTGAGCGGCGAGCCGAGACCGCCTACCCCAGCTCGCTCAATTGCTCCACGCGGCCGTTGCTGTCGCCGAGGACATCTTCTTTCACGCCCATCCGGTCCAGCATGGAAAGATATAAGTTTGAAAGCGGCGTCTCGGCTTTGACCGTGACATGCCGTCCGCCCTTGATGGTACCCGCTCCGGCGCCGGCAACCAGAACCGGAAGGTCCTCGTGGTTGTGCTTATTGCCGTCGCTGATGCCGCTGCCGTACACAATCATCACGTGATCGAGCAGCGTTCCATCGCCTTCGGGAATCGATTTGAGCTTGCCCAGGAAGTACGCGAACTGCTCCATGTGATGCCGGTTAATTTTCGTCACCTTGGCCATCAGCTCGGGATCGTTCCGGTGGTGCGTGCAGGGATGGTGCGCATCAGGAACCCCGATCTCGCGATAACTGCGCGTGCTGCCCTCGCGGCCCATCATGAATGTAGTCACGCGGGTCATGTCGGTTTGCAGGGCGATCGTTTGTAGATCGAAGAGCAGCCGCGCGTGCTCCGCGTACTCCACGGGAACTCCGAGAGGCTTTTCCATCGTGGGCGTAAGATTCTGCGGGTCTTTCTCGACTTGGTCGATGCGGCGCTCAATTTCCCGCACGCTCGTCAGGTACTCGTCCATTTTGCGGCGATCGGTTGCGCCGAGCCCTGCCTGGAGCGATTTGGTGTCCTCTTGAACGTAATCGAGAATGCTGCGATTGTAGCGGTCGTGCTTCGCGCGCATCGCCGGGGAGTCGCCCATGGCATTCCCGAACAGGCGCTCGAACATCGCGCGCGGATTGACTTCCGGCGGATTGGGCGAGTTCGGCGTACGCCACGAAATGCTGTTGGAGTAAGCGCAACTGTAACCCGAGTCGCAGCTGCCGACCAGGCGTCCATCTTCCATTCCAAACTCGAGCGAGGCGAAGCGGGTAGCCGATCCCACTTTTTGGGCGGCAATTTGGTCCACCGAAACGCCCACCGCGATATCCGCGCCGGCGGTTTTCTTCGGATGGACTCCCGTCAAAAAGCTCGCCGCCGCTCGCGCGTGGTCACCCGGACCGTCTCCCAGCGCCCGGCCTCCGTTGTCGGTCAATCCGCTAAATACCACCAGCTTGTCCTGGAACGGCTTGAGCGGCTCAAGAATTTTCGGCAAATCGAAATCGACGCCGGTGGCCTGCGGGGTCCAATCCCGCATCATCACGCCGCACGGGACATAGGTGAACGACATCCGCAGCGGAGCCGCCTTAGCTGCGCCCCCGCTGGCGGCGAAGGCCGGGGTCATGGCGTCCAACATAGGAAGCGCAATGGCCGCTCCAACGCCCCGCAAAAATGTTCTGCGATGAAGGTGCTTTCCCATAATCATTTTCCTGCCGCTCCTACTTTAGCCGTTAACGCTGTCTTATCTCCAGGGTCGCCTCGCCTCATCTGAAAAGGCATGCTCTCCACGATCCCGATTACCACGCTAAAGAACCGGTAATCATTCTTCGCGACCTGCCGTTCGATCGAGTCTACCGCTTTCCGGTCGTAACGCTCCAAACCGCGCCCCAACGCGTAGGTCAGCATTTTTTCCACCACGCAGCGCGCGAAGGCATCCGGGTCGCTCCTCAAAATGGCCTTCAGCTCCGCAGGCGTCGTAAACGACTTTCCGCTGGGCAGCGTGCCGGAAGTATCGATCGGAAATGCGCCTTCGTGCGTGCGCCACTTGCCCGTAGCGTCGTAATTCTCGAGACCAAACCCGAGCGGATCCATCTTGCTATGACAGGAGGCGCAGGTCGGGTTAGCCCGGTGCTTCTCTAACTGCTGCCGCATTGTGCCCGTGTTGCCGGCGGCCTTCTCGTCGAGCACACCGACTCCCAGCGGCGGCGGTGGCGGAGGCGTGTTCAGAAAATTCTCAAGCACCCACTTCCCGCGCTCGACCGGTGAAGTCCGATTGGGATACGAAGACACCGTCAGGATGGATCCTTGCGTGAGAACTCCCGATCTCTCGACTCCGTCCAGCGCCACGCGCCGGAACTCCTTGCCGCTCACGCCTTCGATTCCGTAATGCTTCGCCAACGTTTCGTTCAGATAGGTGTACTTGCCGTCGATGAAGTCCAGAATGCTCCGGTCTTCGCGTACGACAGCATCGAAGAACATGCGCGTCTCGGTCCGCATAGCCGATCGCAACTCGGGGGTGAACGCGGGGAATTTTTCGGCGTCCGGCTTCACCGCATCCAGGTTGCGCAACAGGAGCCACTGTCCACCGAACCCCTCTGCCAGAGATTCCGATTTTTGGTCTCTCAACATGCGTCGAACCTGTGCTTCCAAAGTTGCGGGATCGCGAAGCTTGCCGATTTCGGCGGTACGAAGCAATTCCTGATCCGGCATGCTGCTCCAGAGAAAATAGGAGAGCCGCGACGCCAACTCAAGGTCGTTCACCGGATGGCTCGCCGTGGGATCCCCCGGCGCCGGGTCGTGCTCGATCCGGAACAGAAACTGGGGGGAAACCAGCGCCGCTTCCACTGCGACCTGAATGCCTTGCTCGAAGCTGTCGCCGTTTGCAAGTGCCAAGTTCACGAAGCGGATCAAAGCATCGACCTCGGCCGCGCTTACCGGACGCCGGTACGCGCGACGGGCAAACACCGTCACAATTTGGCGGGCGCACTCGGGCGTTCGTTCGCCGCAGACAAAAAGCCGTTTCTGGGTTTCGGGAATGGGCCAAGCGCCCGGATTATAGGGACCGACAACCTCGACATTGTCCACGAAGGGCGCCAGATCGGGCGTCTTCGCCAGAAAGCCTTTCTGCACTTTCTGATATTCCGGGCTCAGCTCGTCCGGTTCCGTGTCGCTCTTAAAATCGATGGAAACGGCGGTCGCTCGCAACTGGTGCTCCCCGGCCGGAACATGAATTTTGACCAGGAACGAACGCTTTATCGACTCGCCGGGCGCCGCAAACCTCGCGTCGAAGGAATTAATCTGCTGCCCGTCGAGCCAGACCCCGAACCGGACGTAATTGTAGGGGCGAGGCGCCTTGAAATTGAGCTGCACGTTGGTGTGGAACTCATAATCGCCCTCTACGGGAAAGTTTGGGTTGGCGCGCAGCACGTTCGGTTGTGTGAGCGGTTGGTGATTGGGCGGGCGCTCGCCCGAAAACTTCATCTTGGTGGGCTTGGGCGGAGGCTCGGTCACAATGGCCGTGCGCGCAATCCGTTCGGCCGCGCCCAGGTACTTGTCCATCAGGGCTGGAGAGAGGGAAAGCACGTCGCCGATGTTGTCGAAGCCGTACCCCGAATCGTCCGCTGGAAAATCGTCCGCAGGCCGGAACTTCACACCGACCAGATCGCGAATCGTGTTGTTGTACTCGTAGCGGTTGAGCCGCCGCGCTGTCACCCGCCCCGGGTCGGGTTTGGCGTTGGCGTCGACGCTATCGAGCAGCCCATTCACATAAGCCTCGAAGTTGTTCAGCTCCGCTTCGGCCGGCCGGGGCATGCCCTTGGGCGGCATCTCGCCTGATTTCACCCGCTTCAGCAGCCGCTCCCACAGATCGCGCTTCCGGAGAATGTCGTCGCCCGAATGGAAGGCCTGCAGATTCAGCTCCGCCATGTGCACCTTCTCTCCATGGCAAGAGGCGCAGTTCTTTTGAACGAAGGGAGGAACGGCTTGAGCGTAGTCAGGACGCGAGCTCGTGGAAGAGGCCGCCAGGCAGAGAATGCCGGAAGCCAGTAGGACAGGCAAGAAAAGCTTGTTGTTCATGGCACGCGAGGAGGGAGAAACGGGCCGAATTCATTTATTTTAGCGCAAAACCGGCCTATAACGTAGACCGCCAATCACCCCAAGGGCTGTTGGCATGTCCCACGCTGACGTTGACTTCTCGATAGTGTCCCAGTCCCGCACGGCGCACGTACTCGGCGGCCGGGAGGAAATGATCGCCGATTCGGCGAAGTTTGGCGTCTAGCAACCGGTCTAAAGCGAGGCGTGCTTTTCTCTGCTGCGAATCCGCGCACAGATTGTGCATCTGATAAGGATCCGACCGGTTGTCGTAGAGAAGCCAAGGGCCGTGAATCGAGCGGACGTAGGTATGGGTTTGCGTGCGCACGCCGCGGTACTCCGCAAACCCGTAGCGGCGGGCTTCCGTGATGGGAACTGCCAAATTGATCAAGGCTGCGTCATTCGGATCCTCCCGTAGACCCGAACGGTCCACGCCCTGAACCGCCTCCGGGATCTGCACCCCGGCAAGTCCTAAGAGAGTCGGCATGAGATCGACCAGGCTCAATGGAATTGAGAAGCGCCGCCCCTTCGCGCCCCACTTTCGCGGATAGCGAATCAGGAACGGAATGCGCACCGATTCGTCCCACGGATAGAGCTTGGTCGTCAGGCCTTGCGAAAGCATCATGTCGCCGTGATCGGAGGTGAAAACGACGATCGTATCCTCCGCGATTCCGCTACGCGTCAAGGTGGAAAGCAGGCGCGCGAGGCAATCGTCCAGCGCGGCGATGTGCGCGTAATAGCCTCGGAGAATGTGATCGGCTTCCTGGCGCCGGACTGCTGGAACATTTGCCCGGAATCGGATAGTTCGATCTGCATATCGCTTACGATACCTAGCGGGCGCTGTTTCATAGGGGAAGTGGGGTGGTCCCAAGGAAAGAAACAGAAGAAAAGGGTCGGAGGTTCTGGCCTGTGTCTCTACGAAACGGCAAGCGTCGTCCGTTTGGGCGTCGGCATCGTAGCCGCTCCAATATTTTGGCGTGGGATCATTGCCTTCGTAGTAAAGGGAGTGGTTGTAATCATGGCTGCACTCGCTGGCTTTCCAGTATTGGAAGCCGAGCCGTTTTTCAGAAGGAATGTAAGCGAGCCTTCGTCCGTAGTTTCCATCGGGGCTGCCGTGGAGGTGCCACTTGCCGATGAAGCCCGTGGAATAGCCGGACCGCGTGAAAACTTCGGCAAGGGTCGGGCTATTCGGTTTTAACTCGACATCGTTGATGAACACGCCATGGGTGAGAGGATACTGCCCGGTCATCATACTGGCGCGGGCGGGACAACACACGGGACAACCGGAAATCGCGCTTTCAAAATGGACGCTCTGATGGGCAAAGCGGTCCAGCACAGGCGTCCGGACATTCGGGTCCCCGTTGTAGCCCGTCGCTTGCGCTCTCCACTCATCACAGACAACCACCAGGATGTTTGGCGTCTTTGAGCTCGCTGCCCGCAACAGCGGGGCGGTTGCGAAAGACTGAAGCAGACCGCGGCGGGAAAGACTCATAGAATGTTTTCGCCCAGTTTAACGGCTTTTGAGTTCCCCTCCTAACTGTGATATCGTCACCGGCCATGGAGGATAGTCTTACATGATAGTTGTCCGCTTCACGCTCACGCTGATGCTTTTCGCATTCGGTGCTCTTTCCCAGGAGTTCCGTGCCACGCTCCAGGGCTCTGTGACCGACCCCGCACATGCCGTTCTTCCGGGCGCTTCAGTGGTTCTCCGAAACACCGATACCGGAATCGATCGGGAGGCCACTACGGACCAGAACGGCTATTACATCTTTTCCTTTGTCGTTCCCGGTCCCTACTCGCTTACGGTGCATGCCTTGGGCTTTAAAACGGCCGTTCGTGAGGGCGTCCAGCTCAGCGTGAACGACAATCTGAAGCTGGAAATCGAGATGGCTCTCGGTCAGGTTTCCGACACCGTCGAGGTGAGCGCCAGCGTCGCGGCCGTGCAGGCCGAATCCACTTCGCTCGGCGCCGTGATTAGCGAGAAGATCATCGACGCGCAGCCTCTTAAGGGCCACAGCAGCCTGTATCTCTACATGAACGCCCCCGGCGTGGTGGGCAATCGCTATCTCCAAGACACAAGGCCCACCGACACCGGCACCAACGTTTTGTTCACCGCGAATGGAGCCCCGCCCGCCACGGGCGAGGTTTCGGTGGATGGCGTTTCGAATACCGTCAACGTGGGCCGCGGCCTGTATCTCTCGCCGTGGGTGCCATCCACGGAAGCCGTGGGCGAGATCAAGATTCTCACCGGCACGCTGCCTGCCGAGTACGGCCGCGCCGCCGGCGTTTTCACCAACGTCGTGATCAAGTCCGGGACCAACGATCTTCACGGGTCGCTTTACGAATACCTGCGCAACTCCGCGGTCGACGCGAACCTTTTCTACCAGCGCGGCCTGGGCCAGAAGCTCACCCCGTACAGCACCAATTACTACGGCGGCTCCGTGGGCGGGCCCGTCTGGCTGCCGAAGCTTTACAACGGCCGCAACCGGACGTTTTTCTTCTTCAGTTATGAAGGCGCTCACGAGGGTAACGGGCAAGGTCCGAGCCTATCGGTTCCCACTTCCAAGATGCGGCGCGGCGACTTCTCCGAGTTCGGCGGGACCATCTATAACCCGTTCTCCGTTCACACCGTGAATGGCGCTCCCGTTCGCGACACGTTCCCGGGAAATATCATTCCAGCCTCCTTACAGGATCCCGTAGCCCAGAAAATCTTGAATTTCTGGCCGCTGCCGAATAACCCGAACGTGAACCCCGCGACCCCTTGGGTCAATAATTATGTCCAGGGAAGTAAGTGGCCAACCAGCTTGAACGTCTGGGTAGCGAAGATCGATCACAAAATATCGGACAAAAACCAGCTATTTGTTAGGGCGAACAAGGGGGCGGGCTTTTTCAACTTCAATTATGATTTCCCCGGAGTGGCTACGCCCGGCCGCAACGTTGTGCATCGCCCGAACGGCGGGCTGGCGGTGGATGATGTATATCTGATCAGCGCGAATACCGTTCTCGACACCAGGATCGGCTTTGCCTACGGAAAGGAAGAACAGGAGCCTTACTCGGCAAACTTCGATCTCGCCTCGCTTGGGTTTCCTGCCTCATACATCAATAGCCTCCAATACAAGAACTTCCCAACCATTTCGGTGAGCGACTTCGAGAGCCTCGGGGGAACTGGATGGAAGAGCCAGCCAGGCTACAACTATTCGTTCCAATCCAACTTATCCATGCACCGCGGCAGGCACCTTCTGAAGACCGGCGTGCAGGTAAATCTCTTCCGGGGAAACTTTCTCAGCAACGGAAACGCTTCGGGTAACTTCTCGTTCAGCCCTTCTCAAACCGGCGGACCCCGGGCCGATACGCCCACGTCCGGTTTTGCCTTGGCGTCGTTTCTCCTCGGTTACGCCAACGGCGGCTCGGTCGAGTCCGATACAGGCATTTCCATCCAGAACATTTATACCGGCCTGTTCTTCCAGGACGATTACCGCGTCACGGAAAAGCTGACCCTCAATCTCGGACTGCGCTGGGATTACCAGACTCCCGCCACCGAACGCTACGATCGCACGACGCGGGGTTTCGCGTACAACGCCCAGAGCCCGCTGCAAGTGCCGGGACTGGCTCTGCGCGGAGGCTTGCTTTATGCCGGCGTCAACGGCCTTCCGCGCGGCATCTACGACCCCGATTGGCATCAGTTCGCTCCCCGCATTGGGGCCGCTTACAGTCTGAACACAAAAACCGTTGTGCGCGCCGGTTACGGACTGACTTACATTCCGCTCGTCGGCACCGTGTACCCGACTGCTTACAGCAACACCACGAGCATGGTGACTACTCAAGACGGCATCACTCCTTTGAATCTGCTGAGCAATCCCTTTCCATCGGGGCAGTTGCCGGCCATTGGAAATTCGCAGGGAGCCGCGACCCTGATCGGCCAGAACGTTTCCTTTGTCGATCCCTCGGACCGCACGCCCAAGTTTCACAACTGGCACTT
>JAVHMZ010296381.1:0-20273 GCA_034782995.1 Amazona versicolor
TCCAGCACCCTATTGTGCGTGAAGCATTGAAACTGGTGGCGTTCGACAATCCTCATCTTGAGATCACCAGCATGTCCGACATTCCGGCGGGTACGGGTCTTGGTTCGTCGGGCAGTTTCACGACCGCGCTCCTGCGTGCGCTGCACAGCTTGAATCACTCCTTCATTGGCCAAGAAGATCTGGCCGAACAGGCATGTTATATCGAAATGGATCTGCTCGGCGAACCAGTCGGCAAGCAGGACCAATACATTGCTTCGGTAGGCGGCATTGCCAGCTTTGAGTTTGACCGCGACGGTTCAGTAAATGTAGTTCCACTCAAACTTTCCGCTGAAACTTGCAACGATCTCGAAGACAATTTGACGTTGTTCTTTACCGGTTATACCCGTTCGGCCTCTTCGATCCTGCAGGACCAGGACACGCGCAGCAAACAGCATGACCAGGACATGATCGACAACCTGAACTGCATTAAGGAACTCGGGTTGCGCAGCAAGCAAGCACTCGAACAAGGCGATCTGCGCTGCTTTGCCGAATTGATGCATGTTCACTGGGAACATAAGCGGCGGCGCTCGCACTCGATGACAAACGCGCACATCGACGAGTACTACGAGCTGGCGCGCAAGAATGGCGCGCTGGGCGGGAAGCTCATCGGAGCGGGCGGCGGCGGGTTTCTCATGCTGTATTCGGAGAACAACACGCGGCTGCGTCGCGCTCTCACCGGCGCAGGTCTGCGCGAGGTCCGCTTTGGCTTTGATTTTGTAGGCACTGCGGTAGTCGCGCAGGCGTAAGCAAACCGGTAACGTTTTCGCACGTCTCTTTCTACGTATATGCTCCCTGTCGCTATCCTGGCGGGTGGTCTCGCCACGCGGCTTCACCCGGTCACCGAGCGCATTCCTAAGTCACTCGTCGAGGTCGCAGGCGAGCCTTTCATCGAGCACCAATTGCGGCTGCTGCGTTCGCGCGGCGTCCGCCGCGTGGTGCTGTGTGTCGGATTTTTGGGAGAGGCCATTCAGGATCTCATCGGAGACGGCCGGCAGCACGGACTTGAGGTTGCCTATGCGTGGGATGGCCCACAACTGCGCGGTACGGCCGGAGCGATCAAGAATGCTCTGCCGCTGCTCGGTGACAAATTCATGGTGATGTACGGAGACTCCTACCTTCCCTGCGCTTACAGCGCGATAGAGGCAGAGTTCTTCGACTCCGGTAAGCAGGCCCTGATGACGGTGTTCCGGAACCAGGGTCTCTGGGATGCGAGCAATGTTGAATTTGACGGCGCACGCATCGTAGCGTATGACAAGCAAAACCGCACTCCTCGCATGCACCACATCGACTACGGATTGGGCGTGTTCTGGGCCCGCGCCTTCGATCAGATTCCGAGCGATCACAGTTTCGATCTGGCGCAGCTTTACGGCTCGCTGCTGCGCGACGGAGAGTTGGCGGCGTTTGAAGTGAACGAGCGTTTCTACGAAGTGGGATCGTTCGCCGGGCTGGCCGAACTCTCGGCGCTCCTCGAGCCATCACGAACCGAACAAATGGAAGGAGCGATATGAGCTTTTCCCAAACTTATCTGGCCGAGACGTGTCAGGTGATTTCAGCGCTCGACGGCGATCAGATCGAGCGCATGGTGGGGATTCTCGCCGATACGCGCGCATCAGGTGGACGGCTGATCATCCTGGGAGTCGGCGGCAGTGCTGCGAACGCGTCCCATGCCGTGAACGACTTCCGCAAAATCGCCGGAATCGAAGCTTATGCGCCCACCGACAATGTATCTGAACTCACCGCTCGCACGAACGATGAGGGCTGGGAGACGGTGTTTGTCTCCTGGCTCAGAACCAGCCGCCTTACCGATCGCGACACCGTGTTCGTGCTCTCGGTAGGCGGAGGGAATGTCGCCAAGAATGTCAGCCCGAACTTGGTGCTGGGCTTGCAATACGCCAAATCGGTGGGTGCGAAGGTCATCGGGATTGTCGGACGCGACGGCGGATACACGGCGCAAGTCGCGGACGCATGCGTCAAAATTCCGGTGGTCAACGGCCGTCACATTACGCCGCATTCGGAAGCGTTGCAGGCAGTAGTTTGGCACTCAATGGTTTCTCATCCAACGTTGAAGCAAGTGGAAACGAAGTGGGAAGCGGCCGAGATGGTGGCCCGGGCATGAGCGCACACAAAGCCGTTTTCCTCGACCGCGATGGCGTAATCGTTGATGCGCTGGTACGCGGAGGTAAACCGTATCCAGCTCCCTCGCTGAGCGAAATGCGCTTGGCAGAAGATGCGCGCGCGGCACTCGCGCAGTTGAAAGCGGAAGGTTTTCTGCTGCTGGTTGTGACGAATCAGCCGGATGTGGCGCGCGGGACGCAGGATCGCTCAACCGTGGAACAGATGCATCGCGCACTCCGCGATCAACTGCCTATCGACGACATTCTGACCTGTTACCACGACGACGTCGATGACTGTTCCTGCCGTAAACCACGGCCGGGATTACTGGAGGAAGGTTTGCGCCGCTTTGATATCGACCGGGAGGCCTCGTTTCTGGTCGGTGATCGCTGGCGCGACATTGAGGCAGGGCAATCGTTTGGTTGCTCCACTATCTGGATCGAGCGCGGCTACGCCGAGCCGGGTCCAGCACAGCCGCCCACGGCGAGCGCACACTCGCTGAGCGAAGCGGCTTCATGGATATGCCGGAGAACCCGTCTGTCTCCTAAGGAAAGCAAGATGATTCGACCAGAAGACCTGAAAATAAAACTGTTCGCGGATGGAGCGGAGAAAAAAACCATGCTGGAGCTGTACCGGCATCCGCTCATCGCTGGCTTCACGACTAATCCCACGCTAATCAGAAAAGCGGGTGTGACTGATTACGAGGAGTTTGCGCGCGACATTCTCGAAGCGATTCCCGACCGGCCGATTTCCTTTGAAGTGTTTGCCGACGAGTGCGACGAAATGGAACGTCAGGCGCGCTACATCGCGAGTTGGGGAGAGAACGTGTACGTTAAGATTCCCGTCACTAACACCAGGCGAGAAGGATGCAACTCTCTGGTTCGTTCTTTGAGCCAGGACGGCATCAAGGTCAACGTTACCGCGCTGCTGACCTTCGACCAGGTCTGCTCTGTCGCGGCGGCTCTCGAAGGAGGCGCTCCTGCATACATCTCGGTCTTTGCCGGCCGCATCGCCGACACCGGGCGCGATCCGCTCGCCGTGATGGAGCCTGCCGTGTCGCTGCTCCGCTTCATGCCGAACGTCGAACTCATTTGGGCTAGTCCGCGTGAGCTGCTGAACGTATTCCAAGCGAATGCGATCGGCTGCCACATCATCACCGCCACTAGCGACATTCTGAAGAAGCTCGATTTGGTGGGTAAGGACCTGGATGAGTACTCACTTGAGACGGTCGCCATGTTCCGTGACGATGCTTTGAAGGCCAATTTCAGCGTGGATTGCGATCGAGTGCTGACGGCCGCGAGCGCGCGCCGCTAATCACCGCTATCGGTTTCCGAATCCACTATGCCCTCGATTTCCCCCGATCCACACAAGAACGCCTTGCGTTTTGCCGATGTGGTGCTGCTGTGCTTGGCTTTTTTCCTGGCGGATGGCCTGACGCCCGCTTTGCGTTCGTTATTTGACCGTTCCGGATTAATGTCCGCCTCACTCGTGCAAAGCCTTTCTCCCAATCGCGTGTTCGAAGGCTTAGGAGAGCTGCATTCTATTCTCTGGGTCCTCGGACTCATGGTCGCTGCGACAGTGCTCAGCATGGAAGTTCTGAGCGCTTACCGCGATTTCCTCGGGCAGTCCAGGCGGCGTTTGATTTTACAGTCGATCTTCGGCCCCGCCCTAGGGCTCGCATTCCTCACGCTGGCTTTTTATGTTGTACGTTTCCCTGGTTATAGCCGGCTATTTCTATTTACTTTCGTCGTTCTAAGCATTCTTGGCCTGCTGTCGTTCCGGCTTCTATTCTGGAGCTTTGTGGAGCGGCGCGCCGAAGCAGGCGTTTACTCGCGGGAAACGGCGTTGATTGGAGCACCTGAAGCGCTGCAGCCGCTTGCGCAGTTTTTCCAGCGGCGATTTTCGGCCAAGGATCGGCGTCTGGTTGGATATTTTAGTCTGACCGAAGCGGCCGGGCAGACAGCCGTCAAAGATCTTCCGCGTCTCGGAAGCGTTGATGAGATCGGTGAAGCGCTTATCCACCAGCCGATTGAAGATGTGGTTGTCGTCCTGCCGAGCGCTGGCGCACCGTGGCTACCTCGCGTGCTGCAGGCCTGTGATTATTTCCGCATCCCCGTCCACGTCGTGCCCGAGCCGTTACTGGCAGCCGGCTTAAACGACCTTCATCTGGTGGCCGGCCCACTTGGTGCGTTGCCGGCCGTTACACTTATGCCGGAAGAGGAGAATGGGCAAGCGGCAGTGTATCGGTGGAAACGGCTGACGGATGTTATCGTGAGTGCCACCGCTCTCGTACTGCTTGCACCACTGTTTGCCTTGATCGCTCTCGCAATTAAGATCAGCACGCCGAGATTAAAGGTCTTCTATCCGTGGAAGGTGGTGGGCTATCGCGGACGCAGGTTTACCGGGTACAAGTTCACGACTATGGATGCCGATGCCGATGACCGCAAGCAGGACCTGATGGCGCAAAACGAGATGAGCGGACCGGTGTTCAAAATTGCAAATGATCCGCGTGTCACCCCGCTAGGTAAATTCCTGCGCAAATTCAGTCTTAACGAGCTGCCGCAGTTCTGGAGCGTGCTGATTGGAGACATGAGTCTTGTGGGACCGCGTCCAGCCGGTCCTCATGAGCTCGTGCGCTATGAACTCTGGCACAAGCGCAAGCTCAGCGTGCAACCTGGTATCACGTGCTACTGGCAGATCCGCGGCCGCAACAAGATTAGCAACTTCGACGACTGGGTCCGCATGGATCTTGAGTACATCGAGAATCGTTCCCCGCGCACGGATTGGCAGATTCTTCTCCGTACTGCCTGGGTAGTGGTCCGGGGTACTGGGTCATGAACGCGCGATTACCAAACGATGCTGAGTTTTCCTAAGTGAATTAGTCTGTTAATTCAGGTTACAATCACGCTGACTGAGTTGTGTTGCTGTATTCGGGGGAGTCACTAAGTCTTTCCGTGGCCCGGTTTCGTGTGCCAGCGGTCGGCGATTGTCCGCTGTTTGGATCACCCCGGGAGAGTTGTAGGGCTCTGTTCGTATCCACAGCACTTAAGCCCTTTAAGATTATCTCTAGAGATTATTCTCCCTCCGATATAACCACGCTTCCATCGAGTCTGCCATGCTCGCGTATTTCAAAAATCAAGCCAGCCGGATCTTCGCTTCTGTGCCGTCCCTTCCATCCAGCCATCCTCTTCCCGATTTGGTGGATGCGTCGCATGAGGTTCACCAGCGGGGGAGAGCGACTTTGAACGGCCGCCGTGTACGCAATGCTGCCGGATGGATGGCGGCGAGTGTGCTGCGGCTTTCTGGACAAGTCGAACGGGCTCATACTTCAATCTTCCAGAGCCCGGCTCTCCTTAATGTCTACTTTCACAATCCGGATCGAGAGCTGTTCTCGCGAGTAATTCAATGGCTGACCGATAAAAGGTATCAATTTTTGAGTGCAGATGAAGTACAATGCCTGGTCGACTCCGGGAAGCCTTACCCCAGTGGGTACGCCTGGATCTCATTTGACGATGGCTGGCGCGGAAATCTGACGGAAGTGATTCCGGAAGTAAAAGAAAGAAACTTACCGGTGACGATTTTCGTGCCTACCGAAGAGGTGCGCCGTGGATATTTCTGGTTCTCGCAAGCGCAGAAGCACGTCGGCCTGTTGCCAGAGCCCTACCGCAGTAACGTGCGCCTTTTGTGGAAAGTGCCAGAGACAACCCGCCGTATGGTGCTCGAGCAGTTATTCGAGAAAATACCTAAACCCGAGCGCGAAGTGATGTCGGCAGATGAAATTTGCCGGATTGCCCGGCTTCCCCAGGTAACGATCGGCAGCCATTCGGTGAATCACGCGATACTGCCCAAATGTGACGATGTTCTGCTGAAGCACGAACTGCTTAATTCGAAGCGTGATCTCGAGCTGTGGTCCGACCGTCCAGTGCGCTACTTCTCTTATCCAAATGGCGACTACGATACAAGAATGGCGCCGGCGCTGGCGGAAGCGGGTTATGAGCTCGCTTTCATGACTGGAAATCGAGTGATGACAGCGGCGGATTCGCGTTACTATTTGCCTCGATTCTCTGTGATGGACAACGGCTCGCTGACCGAAAACTTGTGTCATATGTTCGGCATCTGGAGCCCGGTAGTAGAAGGCATGAAGCGTATGGTTCGCCAGCGCTCATAACCCGAGTTATTCGAAAGGACGCATTGTGAAATTAGAACGCCAAAAAGTAGTGGTTTGCGGAGCCGGTGGGTTCATCGGCGGTCATCTGGTCCAGCATCTCCTTGCTCAAGGGATTGAAGTTGTGCGGGCCGTGGACTGTAAGCCGCGGGGCGAGTGGTATCAGCACGCTGCGAGCGTAGAGAATTTGACGCTCGATCTCAAACAGAAAGAGGCTTGTGAGACGGCCGTGCACGGCGTCGATGTCGTTTTTAACCTGGCTGCCGACATGGGCGGTATGGGCTTTATTGAAAACAACAAAGCGCTCTGCATGTTGAGTGTTTTGATTAACACCAATTTGCTGTTAGCGGGGCGGCAAGCAGGAATTGAGCGGTTTTTCTTCTCCTCCTCGGCATGTGTTTACAACGGCGACAAACAGCGCGATGCGGCTGTGACTCCGCTCAAGGAAGAAGATGCCTATCCGGCGCTGCCTGAAGACGGCTACGGGTGGGAAAAACTCTTCAGCGAGCGCATGTGCCGCCATTTCGAAGAAGATTTTGGTTTGCAGTGCCGCGTTGCCCGTTACCACAACGTGTACGGTCCGCTTGGAACCTACAACGGGGGAAGGGAGAAGGCGCCAGCAGCTATTTGCCGCAAAGTGATTGAAGCAAAAATGTCCGGCAAGCACCAGATCGAAATTTGGGGCGACGGCGAGCAGACGCGGAGTTTTATGTATATCGACGACTGCCTGAAAGGGACGCAAATGATCCTCGAAAGCGACATCCGTGAGCCGCTTAACCTGGGCAGCAGTGAACTCGTAACGATCAATCAGTTGGTCGACATCGTCGAAGAGATTGCGCAAGTCAAACTGGAGCGAAGTTACAACCTCAAGGCTCCGCGTGGAGTAAATGGCCGCAACAGCGATAACGCCAAAATTCAGCAGTATCTCGGCTGGGAGCCCTCCATTTCCCTAAGGGAAGGAATGCGTAAGACGTACCGTTGGATCGAGAGCGAAATGCGTGGAGCCGGCGTGTCGAACAGCGAGCACGTACTCTCGTTATCCGGTGCGTGACAGCTTTCTGTTGGTGGCTCCTACGACCGCTAGGATAGAGGCGTGGCAGCCCGAACTCAGCCGCGCTGGTCTCTGCAACGTTTCGCGGACAGACCGCTCGCTATTTGGATCGCACTCGCCTGGCTCGCTACCCTGGGCACCCTTTCGCTCCTACCGAAGGACTGGAAGGCTTGGCTCGGCGATAATCCGGCTTTTCACCAAGCCGAGCATCTGTTAATTTTCGGGCTCACAACTTTTCTTCTCCTATCGTTATCGAAGCGCACCAGTCGGAGAGTGGGGGCGATGCTGGTGGTTTCAACATTAGCCATTGCATCGGAGGTGCTGCAATATCTCTTTACACCGCCGCCTTACGCAATTTTTGAGTGGTGGGATGTGCGCGACGACTTCATCGGGATCGTGGCCGCTGCTCTCTTTGTCCGATGGCTTGCTATACCGCGACGTGGTTGAGGCGTTTTGGCGCTGGAGTCGCCAGGCGGGAATCGCCGAAGAGTGCTTGAACTCTGGGTAGCTGGTGCATCGGCAAGTTCTCCCCGAATTTTAGCTTTACAAAATTACGAGATTATGCATAGGGCAATGCTCACGTTTTCTGTGAAGTTATTGCCCAATGTCAAATCAGAAAAACCTTTTAACCTTAGTAATTTCTCTTACTGCTTTTTTTGCGCCTGGGATGTTCGCGCAAGCACCTGTTTACCACGCAACAGAAACGTCTCATCTGACCGTGGTAGCTGACGCTGCTGCGACAGGTACGGCCAGCATGGGCGCAATCGGAACGTGCTCCGCCAATGTAAAGAGTTACGGCGCAACTGGAAACGGTTCGACCGATGATACAGCTGCAATTCAGGCAGCTATTAATGCAAATCCGGGTGGAAACGTCTGCTTGCCTGCCGGCGTGTACCAGATCAGCAAATGTTTGCTGATGCCCAGTTTGACAACTTTGACCGGCGCGGGTTCGGTCAATCATGGCTGGGCCACCACGGGCGTTTACAACAGTGTTCTGCGTCTTACTTCTGCTGGGACGGCAGCCTGCATGGTGACTCCTTCGGATATCACGGACGGCAACTATCAGAAGTTTTCGCTGCGCGATCTGACTTTTGATGGCGGCGCGGGTAACGGTGGCTATGTGGCAAGTGGCGGCGCCTATCTCGATCTGCAAAACACTTACGATATGACGGAGTTGAGCAACATCATGGTTGACAACTACCTCAACGCCCCGGCGATCCGAATCGGTCCCGGCCTGGCGGGTATCGGCACTGGTCCGATCATGAAACTAGACCATGTTTGGGTCGACGGCTACACTCAAGCCACCACGCTCGGCGCGAGCAACGGGTTTAACAACCAAGTCGGGCTCGAAATCGAAAACTACTATTCGTCCGCTGCGCATACCGGCTGGGTAAACGGCGGAGTCGTTTCCAATCTGGAAGTGATTGGAACGGGCACTGCTCCTGGTGTGCACGTGAAATCGATCACGAACGGAGGCATTGTGCGTTGGTTTGTGTTCGAAGGTCTCACCATATTCGGTTTGGCCAATGCGAGTACTCCGGCGGTTCTTATCGAAGGAATGTCCAACTCCACTTTCCGCGATACTTTCGTCAGCTTGCCCGCAGGTGGGACGGCCTTTATGCTATCGAATACTGCGGGCAATGCCGCCACTACTAACGTGCTCTTCCAAGGCGTTTACAGCGACGGCGCGAGCATTTGTTTCGTGAATAATAAGGCGCGTGGCGTTACTTTGAACGCGCCAGTCGCAACCTACATGGCTCAGTAGGGCTACCGCAGATCCGCTCTTATCTCATCTCTTAAGAAAGTGGGCAGGCGATGCACCGCATCGCCTGCCTACTTTGCTTTCTCTTGTGCTGCTTTCGACGTGCGACACGCGTTTACCTTTCTCATTCCTGCGATGGTTTTGGTTTTCATGATTTCCGGAGAGATCCAAGCAGGACAGGCACCCGTCGTGCGAGCAGATGAGGAAGAACACTCCCGTGTCGAACG
The DNA here is from genome assembly GCA_034782995.1 of Amazona versicolor. NCBI lineage: Eukaryota > Metazoa > Chordata > Aves > Psittaciformes > Psittacidae > Amazona > Amazona versicolor. The sequence continues at coordinate 9,357 of JAVHMZ010296381.1, forward strand.
GCCGCCTGCATTGCTGGGTATGAATGGCATTTGCTCAGCGGATGTCAGGCGATATGGAGCGCGCGGCAGCGGAGAGGGCGACGACACTGCTGGACTGCAAGCGGCTCTCAATGCAAACCCCGGGGGTACGGTCTGCTTCCCTTCGGGCGTTTACCAGATCAGTCAGTGTCTGCATGTGCCGAGTCTGACCACGCTCGCCGGATCCGGTCCCATCAATCATGGTTATGCGACGAACGAGATCCACAACACTGTCCTACGACTCATTTCCGCCGGAACTGCGCCTTGTATGCTCACTCCGGACAATATTGAGGACGAAGACTACCAGGAGTTTTCGATCCGGGATATGACGGTCGATGGAGGCGCGGGCAACGGTGGTTATGTAGCAACTGGCGGAGCTTATATCGATTTGCAGAACACCTACGACATGACTTCCCTGCGCAATGTTATGGTGACGAATTTCGTTAACGCACCCGGCATTCGGATCGGGCCGGGTCGGTCAGGTATCGGAACCGGCCCGATCATGGGTCTCGATCACGTTTGGATAAACGGGTTTACGGAATCGAAGAGCCATGGGGCAAGCAAGGGATTCAATAACCAAGTGGGCCTGGAAATTGACAATTATTATGGCTCCGCTGAACACACCGGCTGGGTAAACGGAGGCGTTCTTTCGAATGTCGGAATCAGCGGAACCGGAACTGCGCCGGCCGTCCATATCTGTTCTGTGAAGGCAGGAGGAGTCGTACGCTGGTTCGTGTTTGAAGGTTTAGCCGTAACTGGGATTGCGAACTCAACCACCCCCGCTGTCCTGATTGATGGAATGACCAGCTCAACCTTTCGCGACAGCTTCTTTGACGTGCCTGCACACGGAACAGCCTTTCTGATTCGAAAGACCTCGGACCACGTTCTCAGCTCAAATCTTTTGTTTGAGGGAGTTTTTAACGGAGGCGCAGCCATCACTTTTCTAAACGATCAGATAAAAGGCACTCTCATGACGGAGCCAGTCGCCACGTACATGGTTCGTTGAGAGAGGCAAGAGCAAAAGATAGAGCCGGGCAAGTGGTTTTTCCGCCTGCTCCGGCCCTCAGAACTGCTGCAAGGTGTAGGGAAGTAGGAGCGGTCTAGTGATGAAGTAACACCACTGCCGTTGTGGGAGCTAACGTTTGGCCCGTTACGGCATTGCCGTACATATCGGTAAAGCCAGATCCAAATGGTACGTAAAACGACTTCGTGCTGGAAGGGTTGACGAACACCGCACCACCAGAGTAATCTCTCCGCCAGACACCGCTTTGCGGATAACGAGCCGTAACGGGATGCCCAATCGGGATGTGGTACTCCGGTCGATCATAGAAATTTCCGTACGGGGCTTGGCCGTTCCAGTAATAGTAGATATTCATGTAGGAATGGCTGCCTTTTACCATCAGGTAGTTAGCAATCACCCAGTTAAGCTGTGGTCTCGTCACGGCGCTGTCGCTTGGAACGGATAGCAGATTGACGATCATGAAGGCTTTGTTTTGAGCGTTCATTGCCTCAAAAGCGTTTACAGTGTTCATCCAGTCGCCATCGGCCAGAACGTTATACCCGTAGCCGTAATAATTTTGGCCGTAGCCGGTAAAGCCTTGCTCGCTGAGGTCAATATCCATGTAGGGATAAAGCAGTGCGATGTTCTGGTAAGGAACTGACGGGTTGGCGCTACGGGCAGCGTTTAGGTTCAGGGCCATGCCTTTGCCCGGATATGCGCTCTTAAACCAACTGTACATGGCCTGAGCCCAGCTCACCACGGCGTTGACGAAAAGTGGATCATTTTGCGAGGCCGCGCCACCATAGAGCGGCACCCAAGACCCGTTCCTCCAAACTCCGCAACGATTTGTGTCGTTGACCAAAGTCATGCTGTCGAAACCGATTCCACTCATGTTGGTCCCACCGGACTGTAAGGAACTAATGGTCGACTGTACTTCAGAGAGCTGATAGCTGTGGGCTGGCCCATAAGCCGGGTCAAACGGCAGCGTCGGGCTCCCCCATTCGTAAGCTGGCGTTTTACGATCACAAGAGTAAACGATCCACCCGGGCTGTATCGATTTCGGATTGGAAGCAGTGGCGCCGTATTTGTCGAGGTCGTACGGGACGTAGGCGTCCTGGTAAGCACCGGGAATGTTCTTGGATGCCCCCCATACGTAATCGATCCTGCCGCCCAGCCCCGAAGGATTCGAAACTAGATAATCGAAGGCCAAGCCGAGGTGGATGTTGTTTGTCGTGTCTGGCAGAGTAGAGGGCAACTGCCCTTTTGCCTGAAAGGCCGTGCCTAACAGCACGGCCGTAGAAAGCGCAAAAAACTTGGATTTTGCGTGGAACTGTTGCATAGTGTACGTATAGTACCACGCAAACATTTATAGACGTATAAGTCTTACTGCTCGTTTCGGCAAATGCTCTTATGGCCGAATACAAAGGACAAGATTCATCGTGAAACTAATGAAGCGATAACAAATCTTGGAGTTGTTTGCGCGGAACCGTTCTTCCCATAAAGGAGAGGGCAATTGGCGGAACGACTCTCAGGAATTCTGGACGTGATTATGCCGTTGGTGAGACTTTAAGTCTTCTGCGCGACGTAAAACAGCCAGGGAGCTTCACGTTCCAATTGGTCGTTCGTAACAAACTGGCCGAGGTGATCGATCACATCCACAACGATGAAGCCGGCCTCGGCGAGACGATGCTCTACATTCTGGCGCGACGAGTAGTAATGGACACAGGCATAGTGATGGCCGGGGTCGTTCAGCAACGCATATTCTTCCGTCGCTTTCCGTAAGCGAAAGAAGCGCGCATAATTCCACAGATCGACGGGATAGCGAAGGCTATCTTTTGCGAACCGTGCCGCACCGTTCGACAGTGTCAGACGTGGGCGAGCCAATGCATGCCGGTAAGAACGGTTGTGGGAGGAAAACGCAAAGATCCCTCCTGACCGAGTCACGCGGGCGGCTTCGGACAATGCTTTGAGCCGATGCACATGCGAGAGAGCGTCGATCACGTTATCTGTCGCGAGTAAGAAGTCAAATGTCTGATCATCGAAACAGCTTAAATCCTGAAACTCTGCTTGCCGGAAATGCACTTGGGGCCAAATTTTTTGCGCGTAAGCGATCATCACGGGCGAGTAATCGATTGCTTTATAGACTGCCGCGAGGGGTTGCAGAAAACGAGTCGTACGGCCGGCGCCCACGCCTACGTCGAGCACTGCCCGGCCCAGAATGCAAGAGGCGTACTTGATGAAACATATGATCTCGGGCGCCGAGAGATTTTGTGAACGGTACGATCGGTACGCCCGCTTAGAAAAATAGACAGCGCGGTTTGCCAGTTCTTGCGCATCTGCCCGTTTGCCGCCAAGCGGTGTTTTGACCTGAGAAATGTGTTGCTGCTGCATCAATCAGAACCACTTCTGCACGCGCGTACCCAAAAATGGATTTGGGTTTGCCGAACCAATCCGACTAAGTGCCGGCCGCGAGTTGAATCGAGTTTTCCTCACACTAATTGCCGGACTAAAACTTATTAATTGCACTTATACCGAATGTTTGACGTGCAAACTTATTGATTGGTACTCGCATTGCAAAATTACTTTTTCGATAGTAAGTTAGAACATCTCGCTTTTTCAAACGTCAGATTCGTTGACAGGAGTGACACAGGAGAATGAAGGGGAAGATTCGTTCGATTATCAGAGACCATGCCAAACTGCGTGTGAACGTCGACACTTTGGAAGATGCGAGCGACCTATACGTCGCCGGCATGAGCTCTCATGCGAGTGTCACCCTAATGCTGGCGCTCGAAAATGAATTTGGGTTGGAATTTCCGAGCAGTATGTTAAGCCGGAATGTCTTTTCGAGCGTTAACTCAATCTCCAACGCCATTGAAAGCCTCACTGAACAGGAAGTATGACGACCCTATCTAGTCCGATAAGTTCGCAAGAGCCGAGCTCTACAGAAGCGCTGCGCGATGTGCTTCCGATTATAAATAAATACGCAGAGGACGTAGATCGACTCGCGCGCTTTCCTGTTGAAGCGTTCGAAGCGTTACGGGCAGCTCGTGCCCTCAGCTGGCTGATACCGATTGAGCTCGGTGGAGAGGGATTCGGCTTCGATTTTGTTGCCGACGCGACCTGTCATTTGTCCCGGTACTGCTCTGCGACTGGCATGATTTTCGCTATGCACCAGATTCAGATTGCCTGCCTGGTGCGGCATGGTCTCGAATCGCCCTGGATCCGGGATTATCTAGGGCAGGTTGCCCGGCAACAGCGTCTCATCGCCTCGGCAACGTCAGAGGTGGGTGTGGGAGGAAATGTTCGGGAGAGTATCGCGAGTCTGATCTCGATTGACGAATCGCCGGAACCTGCTCTGCGTTTTGAGAAAAATTGCACCACTGTCTCTTACGGTGCACATGCCGACGACCTGCTGACCACCGTGCGGCGCGCTCCTGAGGTCGATCGAGGTGATCAGGTACTGGTTCTCACAAAACTTTCTGAGACGGATCTGCTGCAGACTGCTGAATGGGACACCTTAGGCATGCGCGGTACGTGTAGCCCCGGCTTTTCCGTGCGCGCGACCTGCAGCCCGGATCAGGTCTTGCCCGCGCCTTTTTCCTGCATTGCTGCCGAGACCATGGTTCCGGTATCTCACGTTCTCTGGTCACATGTTTGGCTCGGTATAGCGAGCGACGCCTTTGACCGCGCTCAGAATTTCGTACGCGTGCAGGCGCGTCAAAAACCCGGAACGATTCCACCCGCTGCCGCCAAGTTGTCCGAACTCTCGGTGCAAATTGCCCTGTTCCGTAATCTGGTAAAGGCCGGGCTTCACGAATATATGAAGTGGGCGGATGAAGATGGACGGGCGAAGCTATCGACCATTGGATTCGCCATACACACGAATAACCTGAAGATCGCCGCATCGGAAGCAGCCATTGAGGTCTGCCAGGGAGCTTTGCGCGTGTGCGGCATTGCGGGATACAAGAACACAGGCCCTTACTCAGTCGGAAGGCATTTGCGTGACGCCAACTCTGGCGTTTTAATGGTGGCGAATGACCGTTTGCAAGCTACCAACGCCGCCCTGCTCCTAGTCCACCGGGATTTGTAATGAGTGTGGTCAATGGAACCGCGGATGAACGCGAGTTCCTCGAGCAATTGATTGCGGCAGATTATTTCCTGCCCAGCGGAGAACCGGGAATTTACGGCCGTGGTATGGGATTCGAACGAATCCGTAATGCGCTTGACCTTTTAATTACGCGCGTAGGCGCCCCTGACGCACCCGAAACGCCCCGCTTCCCACCCCTGATTTCCAAACGAACTCTAGAGAAGGCCGGCTACCTGAAGTCGTTTCCGAATCTGTGCGGAGCCGTCTTCAGCTTTGCCGGTAAGGAAGCAGCGGCCGTCGATCTGGTGGAGCGCTCGAGCAAAGGTGAAGACTGGAGTATGCACCTGTCTATGACAGATGTCGTGCTCGTGCCCGCCGCCTGTTATCCGGCTTATCCCGCGCTTGCGCATAGGGGCAAACTGGGGGCGAATGGCGTCACGCTCGATCTTGGTGGCTCCTATGTTTATCGCAATGAGCCGTCTGGTGATCCCGCGCGTCTACAAATCTTTCATCAACGGGAGATGGTAAGGGTCAGCGGGTCAGCCGACGTTCTGAAGTGGCGAGAAACCTGGATGAGCCGGGCGACCAGCCTGTTTGAGCGTCTGGCTCTGGATGCGAGGCTCGATCTGGCCTCCGATCCGTTTTTTGGCCGGGGCGGAAAAATGCTGGCCCAAAACCAGCGAGACCAGGGGCTTAAATTTGAAATACTAGTCCCCATTGCCTCACCTCAACCTACTGCAGTCTGTTCCTTCAACTACCATCAGGATCACTTCGGCTCTTCGTTCGGCATCTACCTGCACAATGGGGAAATTGCTTTCAGCGCGTGCCTCGGTTTTGGATTGGAGCGCATCACGCTGGCCCTGCTGCACCAGCACGGACTCGACCTCAGCCGGTGGCCGGAGTCCGTACAACGCGAACTCTGGGCTGAAGTTCCGATCGGAGCGCGGCAGTGACAGGAGAAAATAGCGCCTCGCTGCTGCGCCTCGATCCTGCTGCGTATCGTCCAAGCGCTCTCCACGACGCCTCGCGGACTTTTCGCGAGACGAACTGTTATGTCGACCTGTGGATCGAACTCCTGCACGCCCTCGACTGCAATCCGGTGAGCGCCATGGCCTTCGCCGTAGCGGTTGATTTCGAAGGAGACCAGTGGACGTTCTTTAAGCCACCGCCCGAGGATCTGGAACTGCTTTACGGCATCGACGTGCACGAAATGCAGCTCTATCGCCCGATGGCGACGCATGCGCTGGAGCAGCTTGACGCCGGCCGCACGCTAATCGTCGAGGCGGACTCTTTTTACCTGCCCGACACGGCCGCAACGTCGTATCGCCAAGCCCACGTGAAATCGTCTTTGGCGATTGAGGCCATCGATCCAGCGGGCGAGTGCCTCCGCTACTTCCATGGTGCCGGTTACTACGAGCTTTCGGGGGAAGATTTTCGCGGCGTGTTCCGCCTAGGCCGCGCGTTCTCAGACGACGTGCTGCCGCCGTATGTCGAGCTTGCGCGCTTCGATGCGGGCCCTCGTCTTCACGGAGAGCGCCTGCGCGAGGCTGCAAACGAGACCCTTCGCCGCCACCTTCGCCGCCGGCCTGCTACCAATCCGTGGCTTAAATTCGGTGAGCGGCTTGCGAAGGATCTTCCTCTGCTCTTGGCAAGCACGGAAACCGCCTATCACGCTTATGCGTTTGCCACCGTCCGGCAGTGCGGCGCCGCGTTTGAAATGGCGCGCGATTTCACTGCCTGGCTGTTCGATCCCGATCATCCCGATGCCCAGGTCGCCGTGGCCGCTTTGGACCGCCAGGTTCAGAGTGCAAAAGCGCTTCTCTTCCGCCTGGCGCGCCGCCGTGTCTTCGACCCTACTGCCGACATTCGATCTCTAGCCGACGATTGGCAGACCTCGATGCACGCCCTCGACTGCGCGGTCGAGCGCTCTGCCGTTTCCGTGGCATGAGCGAGCCGACATCCCCGCCTCGTCTCCCCTCCCACGATATAAGCCCGCCGACAATTGGCGATAAAGCTTCGCGGTTGCTAACCTGCCCCGAGATCCGCCATGAGATCTCGCTCACGGAAGCATGGGAACTTGCGAACGCGCCTCTTTCGTCCACTTTTGAGCAACTCTCCAGTCTCACCTTTCAGCCCGCCATCGTTCCAGGCACCGTCGCGCAGTCCTTGCGCCACAAAAAACTCCCTCAGCCAGCCACCAGCAATCTACACTTCGACGAAGGCGAATACTGGTTCCGCTGCCGCTTCGACGCCGACCCTCCCGGCGCTGGAGAAGAACTCGCACTGCGCTTCGACGGCATCGCTACGGTCGCCGAGGCATGGCTCAATAGCGAGCCGATCTTACGCAGCAACTCCATGTTTGCTGCGCATGAGTGCGACATCACACCCCTCGTTCGCTCCGACAACGAACTCCTGATTGTCTGCCGGTCATTGAAGGCAGCGCTGCGCGAACGCCGTTCCAAAAAGCCCCAGATGCGATGGCGCACCCGCGTCGTCAGCGAGCAGCAGCTCCGCTGGTTCCGCACGACGCTGCTGGGCAGAGCGCCCGGCTTTGCGCCGGAACCCGAACCCATGGGACCGTGGCGCAGTGTGACCCTGGTGCGCCGTCGTCAACTCGCGCTCGAAAGCTGCTCGTTGCGGGCGGAGATCGATGCCTATCAGCCAACCGCAGCAGATGAAACTGGCGCTGCGTCCGGCTCCCTTCATCTCGATTGCTTCTTCCGAGTTCTCGCCTCCGATCCCGCCGTCGTTTCCGGCAAGCTGATCTCAGCCGGCTCGGACGCGCCCATCGAGCTGGTCCTCAACGGTTCTCACCTGCGATGCCGCGGCCGCCTCGCCCTTCGCTCGATCGATCTCTGGTGGCCGCATACCCATGGCGAGCCGCGCTTGTACCCGATTGAACTCAAGCTGCAGCTTGCTGGCGGAAGAGAGCTTCGCTTTCAAGGGCCGCCAGTTGGGTTTCGTACCATCGACGCTCTTAAAAACGAGGATGGCGCAGCCCAGCCATTCGCCTTGCGCATCAACCGCCAAAGCGTTTTTGCTCGCGGAGTGGTTTGGACGCCTCCGAATCCCGTGTCTCTCAACGCCTCGCCTGCAGCGATCCGGCAGCGCCTTCTGCTTTTCCGCGATGCCGGTTTCAACCTCGTTCGTCTGGCCGGAACCATGACTTACGAGGCAGAAATCTTTCATCGGCTGTGCGATGAGCTCGGCATCCTTGTCTGGCAGGACATGATGTTCGCCAATATGGATTATCCGTTCGGAGATCCTGAATTTCACCAGACGGTTAGCCTGGAAGCTCGGCGCGAGCTCTCCCGCCTTTCGCCCCACCCGAGTACCGCCGTCATCTGCGGCAACTCGGAGATCGAGCAGCAGGTTGCAATGCTCGGCATTGATCCCGCGTTAGGTCGAAGTGCGTTCTTTGCGGAAGAACTGCCGGAGCTGGTGAAAGAGTATTGTCCCGATGTTCTTTACCTCTCCTCGGCGCCAACAGGTGGCGAGCTGCCCTTTCGCACCCGCAGCGGAGTGGCGAACTATTTCGGGGTAGGCGCGTACCTCAGGCCTCTTGAAGACGCGCGCCGTGCCGCCGTGCACTTCGCCTCCGAGTGCCTCGCCTTCTCCAACGTTCCCGAGCCCGAACTGCTCGACAAAATGAGCGACTCCTGCCCAGGCGGACTCTCTCCCACAAGTCCCGCCTGGAAGCAAAGCGTCCCTCGTGATGCCGGCGCGGGCTGGGACTTCGAGGACGTGCGCGATTTTTACCTCAAACTGCTCTATGGCGTCGACCCGGTTCACTTGCGCTATGCCGACACGCCACGTTACTGGCAGCTCTCGCGCATGGCCTCAGGAGAGGTCATGGCCGAAGTGTTCGGCGAGTGGCGGCGCGCCGCGTCCTCCTGTGCGGGTGGGATCATTCTCTGGGGCCAGGACCTGCGGCCGGGCGCAGGTTGGGGCATCCTCGATGCGGACGGCTGGCCCAAGGCCGCCTACTGGTTCCTCAAACGCGCGCTTTCTCCGCAGGCTGTTTGGACGACCGATGAAGGCCTGAACGGGATTGATATTCATTTAGCGAACGATGCGTCCAGCCCGCTGCGTGCCTGGATGCGTGTCGCGCTTTATCGGATGGCCGGCCAGCTGATCGCCGAGTCGCGCGTACCGGTTGAGCTTGCCGCGCATGGAAACGCGACGCACAATGTCGAGCACGTGCTCGGGAGGTTTGTGGATGCGTCCTTAGCTTACAAATTTGGACCGCCCGGCCACGATCTTGTCTCGGTGAGCCTGCATCACGAACCGGAAGCAGAGGCCTTCGCGCAGAGCTCTCGGTTCCCCGTTCAGCGGCCCTCCGCTGCGCTGCCCCTCTCAGATATCGGCCTGACCGGCGAGTGCTCAGCGCGCGAGTCCGGCAAAATAGATGTGTTGCTCGAGACTCGCCGCTTCGCCTATGGTGTTCGCGTCTACGCTGCCGGCTTTTTGCCAGGCGATGCTTACTTCGCTATCGAGCCAGGCGGAAAACGCCGGCTGGAACTCACGCCGACCCAGTCCGGCGCAGCGCTGCCATCACAGCTGACCGTCTCCGCCGTGAACGCTGACGGCGTGTTTCACATTCCTGTAAAGGCGGGACAATGAAGCGCTCGCACGTATGGTTTCAGTCGGGTTCCTATACTTTGCTGGCCCACCTCACTGAGCCGGAAGGCGCAGCGAAAAACATTGCCGCTCTGATCGTTCCTCCCTTCGGGTGGGAAGACATCTGCTCTTACCGGCCTCTGCGGGATCTGTCGGACGAATTGGCGGCCGAAGGCATACCGTCTTTGCGCTTCGATCTGCCGGGCACTGGCGACAGTTCCGGTGGAAGCTCTGGCTCGCATCTCGTCAACGCTTGGGTCCAGTCGGTCTGCGATATGGCGGCAGCTCTCAAGAGCGCTACGAGCGTGGATGAAGTGGCCGTGATTGGGGTGCGTCTCGGTGCACTGCTCGCCTTAGCTGCAGCTTCGCGTGGCGCAGACATTTCAACGCTGGTGCTCTGGGGCGGTTCAGCAAGCGGCCGCTCCCTTCTGCGTGAAATGCGCGCCTTCAGCAACATGACGGAGCCCGAGCTCGCGCCTCAAACGGCGGGAGCGTCGCCGAGCAATCCCAACCTGGAAGTCGCCGGGTTCGTTCTGACGCCCGAAACCCAGGAAGCTCTCGAACATCTCGATATATCCAACCTCCCGCCACCGCCTGGCAGGAGCGTCCTCGCTCTGACGCGCGACAATCTTCCCCACGATGCCAAGTTAACCGCTGCCCTTGAGAAATCCGGTTGCGCAGTAGAAACAGAAAACGGTGCGGGCTACGCCGCCATGATGAACCCGCCGCACGAAGCCGTCGCGCCTATCGAAACATTCCGGGCCATCGCTGCTTTCCTGCTGCGCAGCACCCATGAGGTTGCGCCTGCGTTGCCGCGCGAAAGTCACATCTCCGAGAATGACGGCTTCGACCAGGCCGGCGTACGAGAAACCGTGCAGCTCCTCGATCACGCAGGCGATTCGCTATTCGCGATCTTGTCTGAGCCGGTCTCGCGCCGCGAACCCAACAGCTGGGGCATACTCTATCTGAATGCCGGCGCTATCCGCCACATCGGCACAAATCGGATGTGGGTCGACGCCGCACGCCGCTGGGCAGCTCGAGGAATTCCCTCGCTGCGCCTCGACTTCAGAAGTATCGGTGAAAGCGACGGCACGGGCGATCTAAGCAACATTTCTCTTTACAAGACGGAGATCGTCGAGCAAATTGAGAGCGCCATGAAGCTGATGCGTTCCCGCGCCGGTGTGGAGCGGTT
>JAVHMZ010297397.1:0-20270 GCA_034782995.1 Amazona versicolor
CAGTGAAATAGAGAACACCGTTGACCAGGAGCGGAGTGGACTTGATGGTGATAGCAGCGCCGGGATTGCCGTTAGTGAAGCGAGCAGCCCAGGCAAGCGAGAGTTGGCCGATGTTGCCGGAATTGATTTGCGCGAGAGGGCTGTGGCGGCGGCCGGAGTAGTCGCCGTTATAGGTGGGCCAGGAATCGAGCGGTTGCCGAAGCAGAGCTTTCGGATCGAGGCCCTGGGCACAAGCAGAAGCGGCAATTGCCAGCAATAAGAGAGTGGGGTGTTTCATGACTGCTCCTTACTTGAGAGACGCCAGATAGGCAGTGACATTGTGGATATCGGCGTCGCTGTAGCGAGCAAGCAAGGCGACATGCTGCGAGAGCGGATCGTCGATGGAGACCTTAACGTTGGGGTCGCGCGTAAAGGAGCGATACTGCCCGGACGCTTCGCGGAGGGAGACGTGAAAATCGTCAATGCGGTCCAGTGTGCCGGATACGGGGGGCTGGCCAGGCAGGGTGACGGCCACTTTGGGTTTAGCACCTTTCGGCTGCAACCAGTGGCCTTGTAAGGCGAGAGGATCGTACTTGCGGCCGATGCCTGCCAGATCTTTCGAGGCGCTATGACAGCCGGCGCACTGGCCGGCACCTTCGAAGTAAGCCTTGCCTTTGGCTGGATCGCCCGTCAGGATCTCGCGATAGGCATAGGTGGTGCGGTGGCCGGCGGCATAGGTGCGGGCGTGAAGCCAGGCGGCGACATCCTGGATTTGACTATCGGTCCAGGCAAACCGCGGCATGCCTTTGTCGAGGCGTCCTTCGTGCAAAACGGAGCCGATGAGGAGGCCTTTTTCATCATCGAGCACGAGGGTGGAACGCACCAGGCTGGGAGCGCCCGGGCCGCCCTGGGCGGTGGTGCCGTGGCAACCGGCGCAGTTGGTGAGGAAGGCTTTGCCGCCGCGCTCGACGGCAGCCGGATCCTGTTTGGAGCCGGTGATGGATGCGGCTGTGAGGCCGTCGGCCGAGGGCTTGACGGCGTTGGAGGGCACGGCAGAGGGTTTCGGCTGCGGAGTAGTTGGTTCCTGGGGCAACAGTGGCGCGGACAGAAGCGCGAAGACGGCGAAGGCGGAGGCGGCTGAAGAACGGCTCACAGGGTTCAGTATAGGAAGGAAGTTTGAACGAGATGCGGTTGCCAGCTAAAGCGTTGGGGGAGAGTCAGCTGATGAGCAAGGTGGCGGTGATTACCGGTGCGGGTAGCGGGATTGGTCGAGCGGTGGCGGTGAGGCTGGCGTCCTCCGGATTCAATGTTGTGCTGGCGGGCAGGCGGGCGGCTGAAATTGAGGGCGCGGCTTCCGAGATTGTATCGACGGGCGGACGGGCTATCGCCGTGGCGACAGATGTATCGGAACCGCTGCAAGTGAGTGAGCTGTTCCGATCGGCCGTTGCGCATTTCGGGCGAGTGGATGTGCTGTTCAACAACGCCGGTATCAGCGCACCGGGGGTTCCGTTTGACGAGTTGCAGTTCGAGGACTGGAATCAAGTGGTGGCAATCAACCTGACAGGTGCATTCCTGTGTGCGCAACACGCCTTCCGGCAGATGAAAGCGCAGCATCCGCAAGGCGGGCGGATTATCAACAACGGTTCTATTGCGGCACAGTCGCCCCGTCCCAACGCTGCGCCATACACGGCCACGAAACACGCGATTACGGGACTGACCAAGGCGATCTCGCTCGATGGACGCCGCTTTCAGATCGCGTGCGGGCAAATCGATATTGGCAACGCGGCGACGGAGATGGCGGAACGGGTGAAGACGGGGAGTTTGCAGGCCAATGGCGAGGTAGCGGTGGAGCCTTTGATGGAGGTGCAGCATGTTGCCGATGCCGTTTTGTATATGGCGCAACTGCCGCTGAGTGCCAACGTGCAGTTCATGACGGTGATGGCGACGGCGATGCCCTTTGTGGGACGGGGATGAGAGTGGGAAGGACTTGCACCTTTATGCAAGCTAGATTTCGGAAGATGGGAGTGACTTGCCTGTGCGAGGAGCAAGAGTCTTGTTTGTGTTCTGGTTCAGTCCTATGCCGGTGATTCGATGAAACGGGGGGTGTTCGAAGGTTCCCGTTGTTGATGAGAGGACTTGCGCGGGCGTTCGCATTCCCATCCTAAACCTGGGCCGTTACTGGCGAACTAACTTCGGGCGAAGAGTCTCAGGGCAGCTGCGGCGATCCACTACGGAGCATTTTCGCTACCCAATCCCCATGGGGAGAAAGGAATGCTGCAAGCGCTACGGCCAGGGTGGCAGTCCGGGGACCCCGGCTTACAGAGCGCCAGCGCTCTTTGATTCTGCAATCGCCTGTATCGAATCTGATGAGCGTTTCGGTCATATCGATCATCCTGATCTAGAATTGTTTTCATTGGCATCGTAGAGCTGTGACTGGACCCCAGGGGTCATCCCAGAGGCCGAACACATAAGCACGCGCCCCGGCTGGGCTGCTGTCCGCATCAATGCTCCATCGCTTCCAGAATTCACATTCCGTGTCTAAGAAGGCGAGGGATCGCGCTTGTTCCCGGTGGCTGCTCCAGCCTTCCCCGCCAGATAGCGCGACAGACTTTCTGCTATATGAACGAACTCGGCCGGCATCATCAGCACAGTGGTGCTGTTGTTTTCAGCCCCAACCTCAGCCACCATTTGCATCCGCCGCAGTTCCAGCGCAGCGGGATTGCCCACCATTAACTCAGCAGCATTCGCCAGCTTTCTGGAAGCTTCCAGTTCGGCATCCGCTTTAATGATTCGCGCCCGCTTCTCGCGAATCGCTTCCGCCTCCATGGCCATGATGCGCTGCATGTCTTGCGGGATCTCGACGTCTTTCATCTCGAGCAATTCCACACGTACCCCCCAACCCGCAATATTCTCAGCAACAATGCGCTTCACGATGGCATTAATCTGATCGCGGCTCTTCAGCACTTCATCGAGGTCGTGCTGGCCAATGACATTCCGCAGGCTGGTGAGCGCCACCTGCTGCACAGCGATCCGGAAGTTCTCAACGTTCAGTATGGCTTTGGTAGGCTCTTCCACTCGGTACCACAGCACGGCATTCAGTTTGACCGTTACACTATCGCGCGTGATGGTTTCCTGCTGCTCGATCGGAAGGGTTATCACACGCAGATCGATTCGCGTTTCGGTCTCAAGACCAAACGGCAGTAGGAGAAACAAACCGGGACCACGTAACTCCTGATACCGCCCCAGACGAAATACGACCGCACGTTGATACTCCTTCGCTACCCGCAGGCTTCGAGAGAGCAGCAGAAGAATCAGTATCAGCGGAATCCAGGCCCAAGTCACATCCGCAAGGCTATCAGCTTTCAGCCATTTGCGGCTTTCAACCATGCCGGATTTCGATGCCTGGTCAGGAACGAACGGGTAATTCGGAATGCCCCCGGCTAGAACTCTCAGATCGGTTCGATCCAGAGCGCGAATTCAGCCGACGAGGTGGGAATAGTAGGTCTGGCCTCGTGCAAAGGCAGACAACGCCATGGGAAGTTCCGTGGCTGCTGCGCTTTTGACAACGAAGCCTTTGGCTCCGCAACTGATGGCCTCTTGCAGGTACAAACGATCACGATGCTGGCTGACAAAGATGACACCCATCCTCGGCGAATTCTCATGGATATGTCGGGCGGCAGGAAATCCCCCCAGGCGAGGCATCGAAATATCCAGCAAGACCAACTCTGGCTCGAGACTATCCGATTGCTCGATTGCCTCTTTTCCGTCAGCGGCTTCACCGACTACCTCATTTCCCAGAGTCTCGACAATGATCCGCAACATTAACCGAATGGAAGAGTCATCGTCAACCACGAGAATCTTCATCTGTGCCTTGAACAATGAAGTTTCAATATCGCTTCATACAGGTTGACAGCGAAAGAGCACGGTTAAAACTCGTAAAACTGTATACCGCTCGAATCCCGGCTGAAGGATCGGCGGCCTGATAAAACTTCCTGCACGATGCCTGCCCGCCTTTTCCGCGAACTGCTCGGCGAGCATGCTTTGAGGCTCCCTTATGGGGGTTTGCCGGAGATGGATTAACCGATCGGCAGGGTAAAGAAGAAAACGGAGCCGGACCCTTGCTCGGAAGTTGCCCCGATGTGTCCACCGTGGCGCTCTACAATCTGCCGACACGTTGCCAGGCCCAGGCCAGTCCCTGGGACCTCGGCTCCGTGTAACCGTCTAAACGGCTCGAAGATCGTTCCGATTTGGTCTGGAGGAATACCCTCGCCGTTATCCGTAATCCGAAAGATGAAATCGTCGTGCTGACGCTCAGCGGACACTTGAACCTGCGGCCGCTCACCGGCCCGGCTATATTTCAGAGCATTCCCAATCAAGTTCTGTAGAAGCCGCCTCAGTAATACGCCGTCTCCTAAGACAATGGGGAGTTCGGTTCGAGAAACGATGGCCTGCTTCTCGGTAATGTGTGACTGTAAGGCTTCTAAGGTGTCCTCGAATGCCTTTTCCATCGAAACGGGCTTTGTCTCAATCTCGCCTTGTCCCACTTGTGCGAAATGCAGCAACGACTCAATCAGGGTTTGCATCCGGCCAGCACTTTTGAGAGCCAGGCGGAAGTATTCTTCACCTGCGGCATTGCCTTCCTCCGGAAGCGTTCTCCGAAACAGCTGCATAAAGCTGGTCACGCCACGCAAAGGAGCTTGCAGATCGTGGGCAGCCAAGTGGGCAAATTCAGACAGTTCGTTGTTTGAGCGGCGCAACTCCGCTGTGAGACGGTCACGCTGGGCATTGGCAGCTTCTCGTTCGACAGCGGCCAAAGTACGATCTGCAACCTTCCTGAGAAACGTCTGCTCTTCTGAGGTCCAGATTCTGGGGGTTGCCTGATGCAAGAAGAACATGCCGGTCAGCAGTCCGTCCCGGAACATGGGAGCGGCCAGGTAGCCGCGTACCTGAACCTGCTTCCACCTATCCTCGAACCCTTCCGTTAGAGGGTCGGCATGCGCATCACCGATGCGAATCTTGCTGCCGGATTTCAACACTTCCGTCAACCTGTGACCGAAGTCAGAGAAGCGGTAGAAGCTATCGAGAGGCTTAACATTGTCGCTGGTCCAGCAGTTCTCAACGGTGATCGAGTCGTTAAGCAGATCGATCCTGCCATATCCCGCGCGATCTACACCGAGGTTATCTGCTAATAGTTCTAACCCCGCGTCGATCACGGAATCAGCATTATGGAAATGCCGGATGCGCTCGCCGAAATCCGCTAAGGCGGCTTGTCTGGACTCGCTTTGCTTTAGCTCCGCTTCTACCCGTTTACGACTAGTAATATCTTCGATGGCAAGCAAGACAAGCTCGCTGTGGTTTCCCTCGCGCCAGAGTTTTCGCGCATTCAGAAGCATCGTTCTGGTGCCGATCTCCGGGAAACTATGTTCCACCTCGAAATCGTTGACGACAGCCTGGGTGGGAAGAATCTCTTCAAGGAGCGTACGCAATTTCGGAATGTTCCACTGCCCGTTGCCCAGCTTGTGGAGCATCCGCCCGATGGTCTGTTCCTCAGTCACTTGAAAAGAGGTTAAGAATGATCGGTTTGCTGTGTGTACCGTTAAGGCAGCGTCCAGGATGAGCATCGGCTCACGCACAGTCGCGATGATGCTGTTGGCGAAATCCAAGGCGTCCTGCAATCGCTGTTGATCTCGCCTGGATTCTGTGACGTCCCGGAAGACTTTGCCGAAGCCAATCAAGCTGCCGTTCTGATGATGGAGTGCATGTAGAGCTCCCTCCACAAATACTCTCTGTCCATCTTTGCGAACGTGCCACCGGGTATCGTCCGAGCGGCCCTCCTTCAGAGCCGTATCGATCTCATGTTGAGGAGCGCCCACCTCGCGATCTTCCGGAGTGAAAATGACTTCTACGTTTTGCCCGATCCATTCTGTTTCGGTGTAACCCAGAACTCTCTCGACCCCGGGGTTCCAAGTGACAATACAAGCATTTGGATCGATCAGGAAAACAACGAAGTCCGACAATCCGGCGATGAGCTTCTCGAACGCATCAATTTTGCCAGCAGTCATTGACTCACGACAAGCCAAAACTTCAGCCATTAAAATGGCGCCTCCACTAAAGGAATACAGATATTGCCTTAAAGGTAATGCAACGTAGAGGGGTGCGCAAACCTCCGGGCCGCTGAAGAGGCGATGAGGCGAAAGCAGATGGCATCTGCGGCGCGTAAAAACCCTCAAACTCGGGTGGTTTATCTATGGATTCTGATGCTCCAAAATCGAAATTTCACTACGAACAAAGATGAAGATCCAAAAGAACGAAATCCGGCTGGGGTGCCCTGAGTAGCGGTCGGAGCGCGCCGGATATTGGAGTGCCTGGTAGCCATCCCGTAACAACCAAAAGATTAACATTGGGCGGGAACTTCGGCGTTCGATCGCAAGGGCTCACAAATTTGCGTCGCCGGTTTGTCCTCCACGTAGAGAATGGTTGCGTTCCGTGACCGTGGACGAGTCGTCATCGAGATCCGGTCAGCAGCTTGAGTACTGAGTCGCGATTCGTAACCGTTAGGCAGTATGCGGAGGCGTTCTAAACTGATTTAATTGAATCGATGTATTCCACCAACTACTTCGACACATTCATCGTAGTTGCGCCGGATTCGAAGGCCACAAGAGGCATTGAGCCTGGCGAGCGTGCCCCTACGACGCGCCAGATGTTCGAGATGATCCACGGCTTTCCTTACCGCTACACCTCTGACGACGTGATCTATGCCGCGCATGTTCGGTCCAAGGGTACGGCAGCACTTGGGCGAGAGGAATTTTTCTCCAAGGGTCAGGCTTGCCTGCGGTCTTCCCCGCTTGCCAAGACGTTGGGCTGGGGCATCCATTTTGACGGCGAGGGCCGAGTAGCCCTCTATGAAGTCAAGTCGAAGGAATACCGTGAGTTTTCTGAGCGCCTGCCAGTCAAGGCCGCGATGCGCAGCCGCCGGGCCTGAAAATCCAAGCGGCTCTCCGGCTATTGGGAATGAGTCGGCGGGAATGGTAGACGAGCCCGAAACTCGGTTCGGCAGACTAGCAAAACAGTACGCCGTTGTGCGATCGACCTGCCTATGAGCCTGTAGCTCAACTCGCGTGAGCGCGTAATAGGGTCACATCCGGAATTTCCACCAGGTGCTGTCAGCACACATCGAATCCGGTTTTTTGGCGCGGGCAGCGGTGATAATCGAAGGACAACGTACATGGCGCTCCAGTATGAAGGGTCCAGAGAAGATCGTTATCGTTGATCGCTTTGCTCCCTTGCGAAATCATTTGCTTGGGCTGCTTGCAGAACTGGATGAAGCTGATTGGGCTCGACCCACAGCAGCACCAGGCTGGTCTGTGAAGGATCTGGCCGCACACCTTTTGGGCGGGGACATAGCTATCCTGTCCGGCAAGCGAGACGGCTACCGTTCCAATCAACAGAGCAACATTCACGCTCAGCTCGTTGAACTCGTGGACCGCCTGAATGCCGAGTGGGTTGTGGCAATGCGCCGGATCAGCACGCAATTACTCCGCGAACTCCTGACCTTTTGCGGACGCAAGTCGAGGCGTGCTTTTCTTCTCTCGATCCAATGAACATCGGTGGCCCCGTCTCCTGGGCAGGCCCCGAACCTGCGCCGGTTTGGTTTGATCTCGCACGCGAGTTCACCGAACGGTGGCACCACCAGCAACAGATTCGGGATGCGACCAGAAGGCCGGCCCTTTACGATCCGTATTTTCTGGCGCCCGTGCTGGATACGTTTGTGCGCGCCCTGCCTTTCAACTTTCGCAATACAACAGCGCCACCAGGAACTGTTGTTAAGGTCGAGATCTCGGGCGAAGCTGGCGGTATCTGGTACGTGTACAGATCCGAAGGAGCTTGGATTCTGCTTCTCGAATCGCCCGACCGCTGGGTTACCTCCGTCGTCCTCCCACAGGATGTCACGTGGCGACTGTTTACCAAAGGCATTGATCGACGAGAGGCTCGCGGCCTCGCCACAATCATAGGAAGAAGTGATCTTGCGGATCCGATTTTTGCGACCACTACGATCATCGGTTGAAACACCGATCCCAAAGTCACTCTGCCCATCGGCGTTGCTGCAGAAGTAGACCGCGATGCTCAGCAGATCCGGTTACTCGAGCCGCCGCCGCAATCTCATCAGGATTGCTAAAAGTCGGCGACCGAAGCCAAGACCGAAACTGGATAGATCCCCCCTTATTCCAAAGGTTTGATCTATACCGCGCCGTGTTTCGCGGCTGATGTGCGCTGTCTCCGGATGGCGCGGTTTCCGTCCCGGCGAAGGATCGCTGTGTCCCCGATTCGAGGATAGGTGGCGGCGCTGCCCCGGGCATCAAGTTGCCTGCCTAGACTTCCGTTCCTTCCGTGGCGAAGCGGAGAGAAGAGAGCCAGAGGTCGTGTCCGCGATGGAAGAATCCTTCGTCTGTCATCCGCACCTTCTTTGCACCTTCACCTTTCCCGACTTCTTCGGTCTCGATGACGCAACCGTTCCCGTCTGGTCTGATGAGCCAAGCATGGTAGTTTGTCGGCTCACCGCCCAGCGGCCATCCTAGCCAACCGATGCGAATATCAGGGACGAATTCGACAACTTTGCATTGGTAGGTGTTGCCGAAGGTCTCCCACTGAAAGACGGTTCCTCGAGCCAGTTTGCCCCCGGCAAGACCATCGATAATCTTCAGGCGCTTGGCGTTCGAGTACCAATCGGGCCAACCCTGCGCATCCACGAGACGTTGCCAGATTCTTGCAGCTGGAGCTTCGATACGAAGTTCATTATGCGCAAACATATCTGCATCTGCCGGCGTGAAGCCTTCCGGCCATAGGATCTCCGTCGAACGCCGCTTGAGATCTTCTTCAACAATCATGATGGTTTCCTGAACTGCTGCTTGTAGTTGGACATTTGGCATTCGCGCGGGTTTGCACCGTCGCGCCTTCTACACAGATGCGGCGCTTTGCCAAAGTGTGAGCTCACGAGCAACCATTCCGCACTCTTTTGAAACGGAACCGCAGCTTTGTGAAAATTGTCCAGCAAGACTTTTCGCTTGGCGCCCGATGTCAAGGTTGTCCGCCGCTGCTGTGAGCGGCGAGCGACTCCACTTACTGCTGGTACACAATAGCGGCTGAGACATGCGTTTTACCTGTCAGCAAGGTTGCACGAAATGCTGTACACGCCGGGGCTATGTGTACTTGACGGAAACGGATCTGTTGCAGGCTGCCGAATATCTGGGCATGACGCCCGAAGCCTTCGAAGCTGCCTATGTGATCCGCTTTCGTAAGTCGTTGCGTTTACGAAAAGCGCCTCGCGGGCAAGATAGCTGCCACTTTCTGAAAGATAACGGATGTTCCATCCATCCGGCGAAGCCAACGCAGTGCCGGACCTATCCGTTCTGGCCGAGCATTGTGAAGAACCGGTTGATGTGGAAGCTGGAAGCGAGCTTCTGTCCCGGCATTGGCAAAGGACCTCTGGTGCAGATTGCGCAGGCCCGTGAGATGGCAGCGGAGTTGCCGGCCGCCTACCCGGGGCTTTCGTTCTAGCCAGCTCAGAAATTTTTCCGGCCCCGATGAAACGCTTGACTGAGGTGGGGCTGTGATCTAATCTAGGACTGAATCAGTCGCACATGCATGCTGAATTAGTTATGAAGCGTTGAAAAGGGAGTAAGAAAACAGCCAGATCTCCGCGGCCACCTTTTGCCGAAGCTCCGCGGAGATCTGAGATCGAAGACCCATAGGGCCACGACTGCTTTATTGTATGTCGTTGTCCTGTGCTTGTCTGCCCGAAGGAAGCACATGGTACACACATCACGAATCAAGTTCTTAGCGAAGCTGCCGGTCAAGAGTTTTTTGGGCAGTTTCATACTCGTTCCGCTTGTTGCGATCAGCGTTGCGATGCCGGCGTGCGCGCAGAGGGCCACAGGGCTGAGCGGCCGGATCCTCGACGCATCGCACCTGCCGATTGCGGGGGCCCAGGTTTTGGTGACAGGGTCAAGGGAAGGCTCGGAACACCGAGAGTTTTCCGATGAAAAGGGCGTGTTCAAGGTGAGCGGGCTCGAGCCGGGTTCTTACGCGATTTCCATTTCGAAAACGGCATTTCAAGACGTGTCGCGAGCGGTGGAGGTGGGAGCGGAGACGAAGGATCTGGGCGAGATTATCGTTGCTGTCGCGCCGCTCAGAAACACGGTTCAGGTGAGTGATGAAGCGAACTATGTCACGGCCGAGAGCAGTTCATCGACGCGGACGTTGACGCCGCTGGTCGACACCCCGCAATCGATCAACGTGGTGAGCCAGCAGCAAGTCCGAGACCAGTTGATGCTGAGCATCAGCGATGTGGTTCGTTATGTTCCGGGCGTTAGCGCACATCAGGGCGAAAACAACCGGGATGAACTGATCATCAGGGGAAACGACAGCTCCTCGAATTTTTTCGTGAACGGTATGCGCGATGACGTGCAGTACTACCGCGATCTTTACAACGTGGATCGAACGGAGGTTTTGAAAGGGCCGAATGCGCTGAGTTTCGGACGGGGAGGCGGAGGGGGCGTTTTAAATCGCGTCACGAAGGAAGCGGGATTTACGCCGTTACGGGAAGTGGTGGTGGAAGGCGGATCGTTTAACACCAAGCGAGTCTCTGCCGATTTCAACCAGCCGTTCGGTGAAAAGCTGGCATTGCGGATGAACGGCGTCTATGAAAACTCCGATAGTTTTCGGGATGGATTCAACTTAGAACGCTATGGCATTAACCCCACGATTACCTATGCGCCGAGTTCGGCCACCCGGTTGGAAGTGAGTTTTGAGAACTTTCGTGACGACCGGACGGCGGACCGCGGGATTACCTCTTTTCAAGGAGCACCGGTGAATGTTCCGGTCGCAACTTTCTATGGAAACGCCAGGAACACGTACGCGCGCGCCTTCGTGAATGACGGTGGTGTGCTGATCGAACATCAGCTGGGGAATGTTTTGATCCGAAACCGGAGCCTGCTGGCGAATTACGATCGCGGCTATCAGAATTACGTGCCGGGAGTGGTGAACGCAAGTGCAACGCTGGTGACGCTCTCGGCCTATAACAACGCAACGGACCGCACCAATCTCCTGAACCAAACAGATGCCATTTCTTCCGTCAAGACCGGGTCGCTTCGTCACAACCTGGCAGGGGGGATCGACTTAGGGCGGCAGTTAACGGATAACTTCCGCAACACCGGCTTTTTCAACAACGCGGCAACCAGTTTTCAGGTGCCATTTTTTGACCCGACGACTACGGTTCCGGTCACATTCCGGCAATCGAGCACGGATGCCGACAATCACTTACAAACCAACATTGCCGCCGCTTACGTGCAAGATCAGATGGACGTGTCGCGATTTTTTCAGGTGCTGGGCGGCGTACGTTTCGACCACTTTGATCTGCAGTACAGGAACAACCGAAACAGTCAGCAGCTTCGCCGCATTGACAACCTGGTTTCTCCTCGAGGTGCCGTTCTATTCAAGCCCATACCACTGATGTCGGTATACCTGAGTTATTCGGTCACATACCTGCCGAGTTCCGGAGATCAGTTCTCTTCGCTGACAAATGTAACGCAACAGGTGAAACCGGAGAAATTTACAAACTACGAAGCCGGCATCAAATGGAACTTACGACGATCGCTGGCTCTGACGACGGCGGTTTACCGGCTTGATCGAACCAACACTCGATCGTTAGATCCCAACGACCCAACGCGCATTGTTCAGACCGGAGGCCAGAGGACGAACGGGTACGAAGTGGGGTTGACCGGTCCCATTACAAATGCATGGACGGTGGCCGGCGGGTATGCCTATCAGGATGCGTTTGTAACGGACGCAACGACGGCTGCCGTCACGGGTGCACAGGTGGGTCAATCACCGCATCACATGTTTTCCATCTGGAATCGCTACCGGCTGATCTCGCGACTGAGTGTCGGGCTGGGTTTACTGAACCGATCGGCGATGTTCGCGGCGATCGATGACACGGTTCGTATTCCGAGCTATTTTCGGGCCGATGCAGCCGTTTTCTACTCGTTTACGGAACGGCTTCGATTGCAGGTGAACGTGGAGAATATCGCGGATCGGACGTACATCACCAATGCGGACAGCAATACGAATCTCTCCCCTGGTTCGCCGAGAGCGGTTCGGGCAGCGTTTATCGCTCGTTTCTGAGTAGCTCGCATTTGCGGCAACGATGGTTGGAGCAAGAGAAGAACGGAGATTCGTCCCATGAGTTATGGATGCGTGTTGGCCGATAGACCAGATTTCGGCAGAGTTTTCGATTGCGGAGACTGCGGCAATATCCACGTTGCCCTGGGCACGGTAAGCCTGACGTTGTCGCCCACCTCCTTCCTGGAGTTAGTCGCGTTGATTCATAGCAGCGCGGCTAACTTTGAGCTTTGGATGGAACATCGCCAGGGACATGAGGCAGGGCGGACGTATGAGACTGGCGAGAAGGCGGCGGGCGACCTAGGGTATCCGTTTGGATTCAACCCGCGGGGTGCTGGCCGATGAGCGGCGAGAGAGACGGCCCATGGTGAACCGCTTGCGCGCGCACAGTATCGGGGCCGTTGTGTACTTCCTTTTGCTCTGGCTGCTTACCACGACCGGGGGGGCTGGGCCACATCGGCAAGCGACGGTGATGAGCTGCAACTGAAAGCCGGGAAGCGGGCACTGATGAGCGGAACCGGCTGCTGCCCGGGACGATCTCAGACCAGATTAGTCCTATTATTTTCATGCACTTAGAAGCAAAGGCGTCCTTGCTTTTTCACGCGATCTCTGCGACTGTGGAGTAGAGGAGACAAGAATGCTACACGTTCAAGATGGTCAGTGCGGTATGTGCAATCACTTCGGCGAAGGGCATGCGGAGAGGATCCTGACGCAGATTCGCACGTCCCATGAAGCGGATGAGAAGTTTGTAGAGCAGTGTGGTCATCCCAAGCACGCTCCGCTGCACCTGAAAGTAACGGCCGTGAGCGGGTGCGACGGCTTCGAACCCGCAGTCACCCACTAGTTCCGGATTTCCCGCAAGCTCAGGTCGTTTCGGTCGGGCTTGCGGGAGCCGCTTTCTCCTGCCTTCTGAGCCGGCATTCGTCCGGCATTATTCCGTTGTTCTAGTGATACAGGTTGTTCTAGCGATACAGGTTGCGACGCTCGATATAGGCCGCAACTGCATCGGGCAGTTCCGGGGTTGGTTCGGCGGCCTGTAAACGGCGGCGCGTTTCCGAGCTCGAGACGAACAACTCGACGCTCGAGAGACGTTCAATTTGAGCACCTTCCGGAACGCGCAACGAACTGCCTGGACGAGCAGCAACAATAAATGTCACCAGGCGCAGGAGCTCTGTCCATCGCTTCCACGTTTGGATGTCATTAAAGGCATCGGAACCAATCAGGAAATACAGGCGGTCGGCAGGGGTGATGGTCGGCAGTAGTCGCTCCACGGTATCGATGGAGTAACTGCTGGCCGGAGGCTCTTCGAGACGGGACGCTTCAAACTCGGGATAGGGGGCACAGGCGGCTTCGACCATATGGAAGCGATCCGCAAACGGCGTGACGGTGCCTGCATCCTTGTGCGGAGGATGGCCCGCGGGTATGAACAGCACACGGTCGAGACGGCAGAGCTTAACGGCCTCAACGGCGATGCGGAGGTGGGCGGTGTGGATGGGATCGAAGGTACCGCCAAACAGGCAGATGCGACTCATGCGGTCAGAATTATCGGGAAGCGAGCTGTTCGCGGGCGGCCTGCTGGGCGAGTTCGTCGCAGCGATTGTTGTCTTCGTGGGAGGCGTGGCCTTTTGTCCACTGCCACTGGACCGTGTGGCCCGAAGCTAAGGCATCCAGTTCGGCCCACAGATCCTGGTTCACAACCGGCTTTTTCTCCCTGGTCTTCCAGCCATTGCGCTTCCAGCCGGCGATCCAGGTGGTGATGCCGTTCTTAACGTAGTTGGAATCGGTAATCACTTCGACTGTGCACGGTTCCTTCAAGCGGCGCAGACCCTCGATGGCAGCACGAAGTTCCATGCGGTTGTTGGTGGTGTTGGGCTCGCTGCCGAAGACTTCGCGCTTGTGGTCGCCAAAGCGCAGAATGCAGGCCCATCCGCCTTTGCCGGGATTGCCCAGGCAAGAGCCGTCTGTAATCAATTGAACCTGTTTCAGGCAACCACCAGGCGTTCGGCTGTGGTGTCGAGGTGTTCGAAGAAGTGATCGACGATATCGAGGATCTGGCCGGGTGTGGCGGCGCGGTAGACATCGGTGCGGAGACGGGCTCCGTTACGAACGCCATGCGTGAAGTAGGTGGCGAACTGCTTCATTTTGCCGACAGCATCGGGACTGTCGTGGTCCTGGAGCATGTGATAGTAGCGGCGCATCATGCCGTAACGATCGTTGTGGGAAGGCACGGTATAGCGGCCGGTGGTGACGTATTCGTGAATCTGGCGGAAGATCCAGGGGTTCGAGGAAGCGGCGCGGCCGATCATGACGGCATCGCAGCGGGTTTCGCGCACCATGCGGACGGCATCTTCGGGGCTAAGGATGTCGCCATTGCCGATGACCGGAATCTTAACAGCGGCTTTCACTTCGGCGATGCGGGACCAATCGGCGCTGCCCGAGTAGCCTTGTTCGCGGGTGCGTGGATGAAGCGCTACGGCGGCTAATCCGTTGGCCTCCGCCAGTTGCGCCATGCGGACGGCCACGAGTTCGCGGTCGTTCCAGCCGGCGCGGAATTTGCAAGTAAGGGGGATGCGGATGGCGGCGCGCACGGCTTCCAGAATGGAGGCGACCAGCGGCAGATCGCGCAGCAGGCCGGAGCCGCCGTTGCATTTGACGACCTTGTTGACCGGGCAGCCGAAGTTGATGTCGACGATATCGAAGCCACGATCCTGGCACACGCGGGCGGCCTCGGCCATGACGGCGGGGTCGGACCCGAACAGCTGGCAGGTGATGGGGTGTTCTTCCGGTTCGAAATAGAGGTAGCGGAAATTCCTTGTGACACGACGCGCTGTTTTGGTGCTGACCACGCCGTGGGAACTGGTGAATTCCGTCATCAGGAGTCCGCAGCCTCCCTGATTGCGGATCATGCGGCGAAAGACGGTATCGGTGACGCCCGCCATAGGAGCGAGAACGGTAGCCGGGGCAACCGTAATACTGCCGATGGAGAACGAAGAAGGGAAAGCAGTTATGATTTCTTTATTTTAACGAGCGGGGCGGCCGGTAACCGTTTGTCGCTGAACTGCGTTCAGTATAGAGAGTAGTTGCTGCAAAGGAGAGAGCGGGGAGCGATGAATCAATCAAACAAGCTGATTGCGGCGTTTGCGGGAGGGCTGCTACTGGCGTCCGGAGCAGCGTTTTTGTGGACGCGATCTGCGCCGCCTGCGCCGGTGATAGAAGTGGCTGCGGCGCCGCCGCCGGTTACGCCCGCCGCTGTGCCCCCGGCGGCTGCTCCGGAAGCAGTAGCGAAACCGACCGATACCGCTGCCGCGGAACCGGCACCGAAGAAGCACATCGCTGCGAAGACGGTTTCTGCCAAGACGCATGTAGCCGCTGCGAAATCCACCGGTACGTCGACCACGAGTACGTCGACAGCAACGAAAACCGCCAGCAACTCGACCGATACGGCGAGCGGCAACGGCTCTGGCAATAGCGGCTCGTCGCAATTCGGGCTGCCGAGCGCCCCTCCATACAACGGAACAGCGAACGCTTCTTCCAGCGCGCCGGTGAAAGCGCCCGAGCCGCCACATACCGTGACGATTCCGGCCGGGACGGCGCTGCAAGTGCGCCTGGCGGAATCGCTGAATTCCGAGAAAAACGCGACGGGTGACCGGTTTCGCGCGACGTTGACAGCTCCGGTGGTAGTGGACGGATTCGTGATTGCCGAACGCGGAGCAAACGTCGGAGGGAGCATTGTGGAGGCGGAGCGGTCCGGACGGGTGAAGGGCCGCGCTGCGATGACGCTGGCGCTGGCTTCGCTTTCCACAACCGATCATCAGAACCTGTCCATTCAAACCGATACGACGCATCGCGAAGCCGCCTCGGGATTAAAGGGCGACACGGCCAAGGTGGCGGGTGGCGCGGCGCTAGGCGCATTGATCGGCGGGTTGGCGGGTGGCGGCCGCGGGGCTGCGATTGGCGCGACGACCGGTGGAGCGGCTGGGACTGGTGTGGTGCTGGGGACGCGCGGTAAGGCACTCGATTTGCCGATCGAGACGGCGCTAACGTTCCGGTTAACGAGCCCGGTGACCGTTACAGAGCACGTCGAACCGTAATTGCGACGCTGATGGCATCCGATCGCGAGGGCACATTAAGCTGTGTTCGCGAATCGTAGTCTGCAGCAATCACCCGTCTGTCGTAGCGACCCGTGGATGGTTTTCACCTTAAGTATTGGGCCGGTCTTCTGCTGTTTATCACAGCATTCTTAACGGCGGGGTGGGATATCTTCCAATACCCTGCTCGAATTCCGCTGGTTCTGGGGCTGCTGACTTGGGGGCTGTTTTCGCTCACTGCCGCTGAACTCCGTGTTGCCGAGAACGCTCTTCTGTACCGACGGTTTCGTAGGTGGAATGCCGTCAGCTATTCCGATATAGACGAATGCCACTTGTGCTTATGGGCGGTATACGGGTCCATAACATTGAAAACTTCCGTGAAGCCTTGGCGCAAACTGTATTTCGTGACCGCACGACCGGGATCAACTCCACACCCGCGAACACTGATCGACGCGATTAACTATCGTCGCCGGGAATTTGCGGCGTAACAACAGCGTTGGAGGAACGCTTCGGAACAACCGCCAGCGTGCCCGGACTGTTGTCGCCGGCGGATGCGCGGTGAGCTTATCGCGAAGCAGTCTTTAATTCATCTGAGATGACGGGGCCCAGTGTATCGGCGGTAATCTGCCCGTTAAACCGCTTGCCGTTGACGAAGACGGTGGGAGTTCCCTCCACATTGGCGCGGTCGCCGTCCTGCGTATCGCGCAGGATGGTCTCGCGCGTTTCGGTGGAGTCGAGGTCGGCGTTGAAGCGCTTCTCATCAAGCCCGAGTTGCGCGGCAAGTTGTTCGATGGCAGGTTGAGACAAGTCGGTGCGATGAGCGAAGAGGGCATCATGCATTTCCCAGAACTTGCCTTGATGGAAGGCTGCAAGCGCGGCGGCAGCGGCCAAGGGTGCTTGCGGATGGTTGGACAGCGGATATTCCTTGAAGACGAGACGGACCTGATTCGGGAAGCGGCCGAGGACGGCGTCGAGCTCATGAATGGCTATGGCGCAGTAAGGGCACTGGAAATCGGAAAACTCCACGAGAGTGACGGGAGCTTTGGCCGGACCGCGCGCGGGTGCGCCGTAGACAGACAACGGCACCGGGTCGTCCAGGAGTTTGGGTTCCTGCACACGGGCCCACTTCGAAGTGGCGAGAGCATTCGAGATCTGGGCGTCACTCTGACCCGTACGAACGCCGTCCACGACGGTTGCAGCGAGATTGGTGCTGTAGGAGCAGGACGGGTCCTTGACGCGACACTCGGCTAGCTTGAAGCTGCAGCCGCAGGGGCAGCCTGCCTTTCGCAGCAGAGAAAGAGCATGATTTTTCTGGGCCGGCGTGAGACCGTTCAGATCTACATTGGCAAGAGACGTTGCTGACATCCAGCTTTCCACGCCCGCGGCGGCAACAGAGAGCGCCAGGGCAATGAGGACTAGCGTAAGAGGAAACAGTAACCCGCGAAGGCGGGCCGCGTGAGGCATTGCCCCTATTGTAGGGTTGCCAGCTGCATTACTCTGAAGCAGAACCTGTTACATGGAAGCGAACCACATACATTCGATCGGATTTGTTGCCGTTCTACTGCTGGCCTTTGTGGTGTTTTTTGTCGCGCTGGCACGACGGCTGGACCGGCCCTACCCGATTGTGCTGGTGTTGGCGGGGCTCGCGATCAGCTTTATACCGGGACTGCCGCCGGTGGAGCTGAACCCGGATGTGGTGTTTTTTTTGTTTCTGCCGCCACTACTATTTGCGGCGGCGTGGACGACGTCGTGGCGGGACTTTTCGTACAACATTGTCAGCATTGCGATGCTGGCGTTTGGGCTGGTGGGCTTTACGGTGGTGGGGCTGGCCTGGTTTGCCTCGATGTTCTTGCCTGGCTTCGATTGGCGGGTGGGCTTCCTGTTGGGGGCCGTGGTCTCGACGACGGATGCGATTGCCGCGACCACCATGGGGCGCCAATTAGGGCTGCCCGGGCGGTTGATCGACATCCTTGAAGGCGAGAGCCTGTTGAACGATGCGACGGGTCTGCTGGCGCTGGAGTTCGGTGTGGGGATGCTGGTGCGCGGGCAGGACCCGACATTCAGTTACGGGCTTTACCGGCTGTCCTTTCTGGTGGTGGTAGGAATCGCGATCGGACTGGGCGGAGCGTTTCTGGTGCACCGGCTGGAACGGTTGATTGACGATGCGGAGATCGAGATCACGCTCAGCTTGATGGTGCCGTATGCGCTGTATTTCGCGGCGGACAGCGTGGGGGCATCGGGAGTGCTGGCGGTGGTCGCCTCCGGCCTGTACTTGAGCCGCAACAGCACCGAATTCTTTTCGCCGCGCACCCGCATCGAGGCCAGCGCGGTGTGGAGATCGCTGACGTTCCTGTTGAACGCTTTGGTGTTTGTCCTGATCGGTTTGCAGTTGCCGCACATTCGGGAGGCGATGAAAGATTACAAGGCGGGAGAGCTGTTGCTTTACGGGGGAGCGACCAGCCTGGTGGTGATCCTGCTGCGGCTGGTCTGGCTCTATCCGGGCTCGCGCCTTGCGTATTGGATCCGGCGGCGGTTGCAACACCAGCACGAGACGGCGCCCACGTTCAAAGGGCTGCTGGTGGCAGCATGGACGGGGATGCGCGGCGTGGTGGCTTTGGCGGCAGCGCTTGCTCTTCCGACGGAACTGCCGGGCGGACGGCCATTTCCGCAGCGCGCCTTGATTGTCTTTATTACGTTTTGCGTGATTTTGACGACGTTGGTGTTGCAGGGACTGACGCTGCCCATGCTGGTCCGCCTTCTGGGATTGCAAAGGGCCGAGGCACCGAATACCGAAGAGGAAGATGCGCGCCGCGTCGTGATTGAGGCGGCACTGGGCCGGATCGAGGAAGTGAAGCATTGCGACGACGAAGAATTCGGGCCGGTTTATGATGACCTGGCGCTGCACTACCGGCATCGGCTGCAGTCGATCACGAACGAATTCGACGACGAGCATTTCACGGGCCGGCATTTGAATCGTTTTCGCGAGCTATCGCATGAGTTGCGCGAGGTGGAGCGTTCGGTGGCGGTGCGGCTGAGGCGGGAGCGCCGTATCAATGACGAGGTGCTGCGGTCGATTGAACGCGAACTGGATTTGGCTGACATACGGCGGGAGTAGTGGATGGAGCGCTTGCCCCGAGCGGCTGTCGCGAGCCTAATGGCAGTAGCAGCTTTGTTGGCTGGGTGTTTTCAAAGAGCACGAGCGGAAGCGGCGACGCCCGATTTGTCGGGAGACGGGTGGCAGCGGCAGACGTGGCGCACGGAAAACGGCCTGCCGCAGAACACCGTGCACGCGATGGTTCAGACGCGTGATGGTTTTCTGTGGTTGGCAACGGAGGCCGGTGTGGCGCGCTTCGATGGATTGCAGTTTCGGACATACTCAACCGCAAACGGGCTGCCGAGTAATGACACGCGCGATCTGGTGGAAGACCGCGACGGGGCGCTCTGGATTGCGACCGCGGATGGCGTGGTTCGATGGCAAGGAAACCGGATGACCGCCTATCGCCTGGGGAACGAGCCCGAGAGCGCGAATGTCCAGCGGATCGGACTGGCGATGAATGGGCAGCTGGTAGCCAAGACGGCCGCGGGGAACTTCGTTTGGGCGGGGAATAGCTTTGTGCGGACGCGGGAGGCGCCGTTAGGAGAGACGCTGGCGGCGCGAGATGGAGCGCCAGACGGGGAACCGGGTGAACGGGGACAGTCCCCGAATCCGAATCGGGAACGGGGACAGTCCCTGGAGCTGCTTGCAGGGTTGGCTAAAGATGACCCGCTTCGAAGCGCCGTAGTGCTGTGCCGGCTCCGAGATATAGAGGGCAACGTGTGGTACGGCACCGAATCGGACGGGTTGACGGTGTTGCGTCCGGTGCACTTCACAATGTTTGGAACCAAACAAGGGCTGGCGTCGGAGGCCATTCGTTGTTTGTGGGGAACGAGCGATGGTGCGATGTGGTTCGGAACAAACGATGCGGGAGTGAATGGCCTGCGGGCGGGACACGTGATACGGCTGGACGTGGGCGCGGGATTGTCGAG